>JAMKCH010020099.1:0-26722 GCA_023653785.1 Ophioderma brevispina | reverse complement strand
ATAAAAAAAATAAAAAAAATAAAAAAAATAATGTGTTTATTATTATTATTTTCATTTTGGCCTACTATTCCTAACTTCGTGATTCACTTTAAGCTGTGTAGGGTTGAAAAAAAAAGAAGATGGTTAAAAAAAAAAAGGGGGAAGTACAATAAGGCACATCTTTCCAGATAACCAAAAAGCGAAACACGACAACAAAATTAAAGAATAACGATATTGACAAATGTCAGTTTAAGTATATCAAATTGGGCTGATGTTTTCCCATTTACAACATTTTGTGGTTATAATAACTCTGTCCAAACAAAAGCAAAAATTATTTAAATTTTATTTATTAGTTAGTCACAGTTAATTGTCAATTAGGATAGACAATAAACAGTAGTAGGACTATAGCAGGGAAGCCCTGGAGCACTTCAAGTGATGTGCCCGTTAAGTGGCCAGGACACATTACAGGATTAGATGAATGCATCGTACACATATAACCACGAACAACTTGGGATTACACCGTTGGACGAGGTCTGAATCACATTTGTTATTCTGCTATACCAGACCAGCGTTATTCTGGATAATTTGACACAATGATTATGGGATATATTACTAGTTTGTTTCACATACCATTTGGAGGCCACAAATTAGGAGATAAGTGTGGGAGATAGACCATTTATAAGTCCACCATATCCCATAACACAATGAGATGAGACATTAAAGACTGACATACAGACCATGTGATGTTACACTATGTACCAGCATTATTAGGATAACTTGACACAATGTATTATGGGATATTGGATTGATTCCTTGACCTCCCACATTCAGTCCCAATGCAAATGAAAACCATCTCGCAAAAAGGTAGCATTCGGGCCGATAAACAACAACACCTCTAAAGCCTTTTCAGTAACCACATATTAAATGTTCACTGTTATAGAATTCATCCCAAGATGCTCGGATTTCCACTATTTCTTCCATGTATTCACCAACTAGCTCCAACTCTCTCAAAGCACACTCGTTATACATTCATCAATATGATACCCCCTTTAGGAAACTGGAATATTCCGGATTGGCAAGTCTCTAGATGTGCTTCATTTCTTGAAATAACTTGCCTCAGAAATCACAAAAAAATCCACCTTTTCCTCCACCAAAACAAAACACAAGCCTTTCGGCCCTGGAGAAGACTTCAACACATAACACATCCAATTTATAGCTCTAAACACCACTCCCTCTATCCAAAACTGTTGACAGAAGTCCAAATTTTTCTCACAATGCAAAAGGCAGTACCTACCCCCAATACGTGCACACTTACTGTCTTCTGTCAGCATATTTTTGGATTTTCAAAAGTAGACCAATTTTAATATACAGACATAGTCTGATAACTATGTCTCACACATTGGCAAATAGGCTACACAGATTGAATCTGTGGTAGAGGGATATAACCCTCTACCACAGACGAAAGGTAATTGCATTGCGTTTCAGCGTGTTTACTTTTCCTTATTTACAAAATTTATCGTGCTCTAAAAACCCTTTCAAAATTAGTTATTCATTCGTATTATGCCCCAAATGCATGGTTAACATGTTCATGAAACTAATTATACATACCACTTTAGATTTAAATCACCATCATTTTCCATGCAGTTTCCGAACATATTTGGTGCACCCGGCAATGTTGTCATAACTTCACGTGTAAATTGCATCAAGTGACGTATAAGGTCATGTCAAACTCCTTTTTACACAAGGGAGACTAATCCAGATTTCGTCATTGCACATATCCCGAAATTCACCATGTTCCGTTACCAAAATACAGATTGCACTTCGCACATTTCCAGGTTTGGCAAGAATATTTGCAAGGTTATCTCTATGGATACTCGCGCCGACCAATGAACTCGGTGTAATTGTAAATCAATGGCTATAACGAAAATGCTGCTTCATCAAAATCTACGCAGAATAAAAAATAATTCTATCTATTATTAAACAATCATTTTTTTAAAATGAAAATAATAAAATCTGAATGGCGTATTAACCATTTGCATTTCACGAGCCTTTTTGATGGTAACACTTCCATATTCTCAATTTGATGAGGTTAAGTGCACAATGATTCACAATAGCAGGGAATGTTAAAATGGACCTTGAGGTATTTGTGTTAAAGCGTGTTTATAAACAAACATTGAGTCCACGTCTGTGTGGAGTGAAACGACTCAGTTGCTTTCAATTTGACAATCTTTGTGACGTTTTGAAAGTAAAACAATTTGGTATGTGATTTGGTAATAATGAAGCTAATTTGAAAGAAGGGAAAACAGTCCATTAACCAGGTAAAATCAGGTATTTAATTTGTGTGAACACGCTGAAATGCAATGCAATTACCTTTCGTCTGGGTTAGTGGGTTTATCCCACTAACACAGAGTCGATCTGTGTACAAATAGGCTAAGTGCTCTGCTTTAAATTCGGTAAGGACTGCATTCTCTTTAAACAGCCCCCAATCAATTTTTACATAGTTTAGTATCTATGGTACATGTATTCAATACCAAATTTGGGCAAAATAGGTATGCATTGCAATGAAAGATTCCACTGCTGGAAAGAATCCATCCAATAGAGAATGGGACAGGTTCTTTCCAATTGATTGTTTGAGCATTAGCAATGCCCAGTGTGAATATTGTGGTCACCCTTTTGAGCTATTTCAGATTTTAAATTATATTTATATTCCAAGAGGAAGTACCGTATCTCACTCCACGTTACACTACCCATCCCCCTTCTCTTGCCCCGCTTTTTAAGTTCTTTGTTTCCTTATGTTCTTCCTGCCTAGCTCACGCCTGTTTCCCTCTCCCCCTCTCGCTCTGTCTCCTCTACCCATTGTTCCTCTGGAAAGCAGTGTAGCAAGGAAAGGGTTTCATGGGCTTTTGACGAAGAAGCATGGAAAAAGGTAACCAAGGTGAGATGCCAGTTTTTGCCCATACTGACATGTCTTAAATTGGAAGGAGTCGTGGTGGCACATAAGGCCAAGGTTCCTATGCAACCTTGTGTGGCGATCAGCTGATATCGGGTTGCGTTTCATTGAAAAAAAGCCTAGAGGCGAGACAGTATGGTTCTGGAAATCAAGGGCAGGTTCCGGCTAGAATTCGCTGTATCTCGCTAGCTTCAGCAATATTCAGCAATAACTGCGCTAAAACAATGAAAAATGGATGAATCGAATCTGGGCTCCAAGTAGCCCAAAGTCCCGGCAAAGGGATATAACTGATATATAGCACACAGCACAGAAGATCATGAGTGCGGGTATCGTAGATCTTTAGCAGAACACACATAAGTTACTACAGATGTAAGTCAAAGAAATGCTTTGTAAAAAATGGTCTTTGTAGCGGTCAGATAAATGCTGTATTATGTTATAATAGCAAAATTTCTAAGATTGGCTATGTTTGCCAAAGGCTGGGGCGGCCAAGCCTATTCATTATAGCAACTCGCCAAATTAATCAAAAGAAATTACAGCAAAACGGGGCTGAGTGCAAACAAAAACCAATTGGGTGCATTGGAAGGGTCAGTCATGGGTGTTCCCAAGCCCCACATACGAACTCGGCCTGTTCGTTATTCATACAAAAATAATTCAGAAATGTCCCTTCCCGTGGAGTTGATTCTTCACCTCCAACGGTGTGGGAATAAGAAAATATTCCTTGACAACGTATACAAAAAAATCAGGAATTTTTCTCAAGATTTAGGCAGTTAGTGTCTAAACCAATGGCGAGTCTGACCTGAAATTGGGATTTCTTGGGCCGCCTCCCCTGGTTTGAATAGTAAACAGAGCAGTTCAACTTCACTATTCAGGGTGGTTAGAGGGGATGATTGTAAACTGTACGGCCAAATTGAATGCGAGATTCTCAGGTCAATTCACGCATAAGACAAGATTAAGTACATAATTGCAGAGTGATTTGAAGGGTAAACATAATTTGAAGTAATTTGACCCCTAAACCCCCATGGGTCAAGTGAAGGGGTCATAATTGACTTTGATCTTACTTTTATCAAGTCCTACATGATGGGCTAAAAAGCTTTTCCATGGTGACAGGTTTTAACTTTACACACAGGAAAGGAATTTGACCTTAGTGTGACCACAGATGACCCCCAGATTGACTTATCAACACATAACTTTGGAGAGGGTCTCAAGTCCATTCTGTGAAGTCATATGATAATCTGGGGAGTAGTGATTTGAAGTGTAATAAAAACTTGAAGTTTTAAACTTTCACCCTAAACACGGGTCAAGGGATATGGTCTTATGATTAACTTTTATGGAACTATCACAACTAGCCGTATCTACTCGTACAGGAGCTACGTGGTGATCGTTATCAACCAACAGTGATATGCAAAGTTAGGCGAGTTACGGCCCGGTAGTGTGCACGGAAGTGCGTTTACGCGGTACGCTTAAGTCGACGCGCTGTTCGTCACGTTTAGACCTCGGAGTACACCAGGTGCAAATGCAAAGCAACAAAACACCAAACTATCGTTTTGCATTTAATTTTTCTAAAATATTAGTCTAGGAAAGCTTTTGTTGAACTAGGAACATTTTATGACATTTATCAAGCTGCGAATAATTTTGTTCCTCTATACACGATATTAATAAGTTTTAATAAGATTTTCGTTGTTGAAAGGGATTCAAAACATGTTACAGAGTGGTTCATCAACAAATTCAACAACTCTGCATCCGGTGTGTCCGCGTATTTTTATCCCGCTCGGGCGGTTTGCTGCGGGCGGTTAAAAGCCGCCCTCGGGGATAAAACTACGTGGACGCATGGATGCATCTTGTTGATTTGTGAGAACCACCCCTCGGTAACATGTGTGAATACCTAATTCATCAAGTCTACAGGGATGGCTAAAAAGGTTTTTTTTTTTTAATCATGTTAATTAAAGGTTTTTGTATTTTGTAGAATAGCCCCTAAGTTTGAAAAATAACAACTTAAATGCATAAGGGGTTTGCACTTGTTAGTGCAGAACGGGGGGGTTCCTAGGGACCCCCCCTAATAAACCACTTTCCTAAAGGAATTTTTTTTAGATGAATCCACCAACATGTTTAGAAAGGCTTCAAAGAAATCCCAATAAAGAAATAAAAACTGAAGAAAGTTGTTCAGAAGAAAAGTAGGGGACAAAACATTGATTTTAATTGCGTCACAATGTGCGAAAAAGACACTAATTTGTTCTGCATTTTCTACGGCATTGCTTCACCTAGACTTGTGCTGATTGCTTTAATTGGTGCAGAATGAACTATATTTAAGCCATTTTAAGCACAAACATAAATGTCTCATGCCATTTTATATTTTTTTAGGGTTACTTGTATACTTTACCATAGGTTCCTACAGTAACCGCTACATGATGTATTTAAAATATTAATGGTCCCAATGGCCTACTATACTTTGCAAGAGTTTTTTAATTTAATTAGTTAATTTGTTTATTTTTTTTATTTTTTTTATTTTTTTTATGTCATTTGATGTGTTGTTGATAAGATTTTTCATTTTGTCATGGGCACTCCGTTAGTGGCATAAGGGGGGGCTCTAGGGAACCCATGCTAATTACCCGCAAAAACGCGATGGATTTGAATTTTTTTTGCCCCATGCAAGCGCAACCAAAAGATATACAAATACAAAAAAATGAAACAAATATATTGCAGCGTTAAAAATCGCCCAGATGAAAAACAAAAAATGGGTCCCTGGAACCCCCCCTTATGCAGTTAGTGTTAATATGTCAACATACCCCTACCCAAACAAAGTTGAGCAACCTCCCATGTTCCCACCATATCTAAGCACATTGCTGCATGGCGTCCCACATATCTGTGTCGTGTGAGAGTGTTAAAATAAAGTCAAAATACAGTCAAAAGGGGACACACCTCGACTTACAAAATATACAGACCACAACAAAAAATCAAACCCACCATTAGCAGTCTAATATCATGTCTACGGTCCTCCTAAAAACTCAAATCTCTCTGTGTAAGTCCACGGTTGGGCGGTACATAAAAATGTCTTCGGTTGTGCTGTGTAAAATCAGGTCCTATGTACAAGTCCTCGGTCATTGGTGGAAGTGGGTAAGGGTGTGTATGTGTGTGTGTTGTGCATGTGCGTGTGGTCTGTGTGTGTGTGTGTGCAGATTGTCCACAGTTACGTGATGCAATCTTGTCAGAAACCCCTGTATTGATGAAATTCTACCAGCAACATTTATCACTTTATGCCTCCGGTAACGAGCAAGCGATGTTCTTGTGGTTAAGTAATCAATTTGATGGCAGGCAGTGGATTGATTTGCCTCCAGCAAATACCAAATAGAGTTCATTGCCAGAATATTGATTAGCTTTTATTGAATACTACTCCTACACAACCTTTATAAATTGTTTAGGCCGTGTAATCCTACAATCATAACGGAAACCCAACCTTGAACTTGAATCTGCGTGAACAAGTCCCTGAAAGTGAGATAGTGCAAGTCTGAATAGATAACCTTTGCAGTTTCAATGAAATTGAGTTTATGCAGTCCAAATGTAAGATGAAGTTCAAAAATTACTGTAAGGGGTATTTTGTGATCCACGGGCTGAGATCCCTAAAATTACCTTAACTAAGGTCTTGAACCACATGTATCACCTACATATGCTTATAACACAAGTAAACAGCACACCAGAGTAGACAAAGTGCAACTATATGATTACCCTCCTAAAGCTTAGTTTTAGCCTATATTTCATGACCATTTCAGTCACAACACGAAACTGGCTCAAACAAACAGCATACCATGATGGTGTTTAATGTTGCTAAGGATTTCTTCATATCTGTTGTTATACTGTTAAGCAAAAAGCAAGTATGCATATTTATTAGCTCATTGTGTACTTATGCCACCTTCATTGATTTTTTGTGTTACTTTTAATGGTACATCTGGTCAGTAATAGTGGTATTTTGATGTATCAGGTCTTAAAACCCAACCCATGCACCTTTAATCAAGGAAATTTTGACTCATCCTAGGACTGCAGCAGCTGAACAGTGTAAATAATGCATGCTACACACACAAAAACTTTGTACCACTGCATGGGGTTTTGGCCAATTCAAAATCAATCTACCTGGCAGATTAGAAACAAGAACTGTCTTTAAAAAAAACACTTGTTTTGAGGGATATCTGTATTCAATTTCAGGTGGAAATCTAATTGGGCATTGCTGCTCTCCAAAATGATGCATTGTGGGAAGGAAAATGGGGCAATTTTGATGATTTCTATCTTTCCCTTCCCACAATGCAATAAATCACTCCAAAAAATACATCACTATAGAGATCAGCAAAATACCTTATGACTGCAAACATCTTTGACCAGTTCGTGAATGCTATGCACATTAAAGGTGCATGTTCCAATTTTTATCAATCGTATTCTCTACTGGATATACTACAGCCTGACACTTGGCAACCACTCACCGTCAAATATTGTGGGAAACAAACTTACGATTTTTATGGTAGAAGCCGTAATGCATAATGCAATATGTCCTATTCTCCACTGTGCTAATATTGTTGGATAACCATTAAATTGACATTTTTTTCTCTATCTTGGGAAAGAAATGGATTTGAAGGCTGAAATTTCAGGATGACAATGAGAAAAATATGGCCTTTCATCTGATACCAAAATTGATACTACTTCTGGGCAAGTCAAGGGGGTCCCAAACGCAATTGGCACATGCACCTCTAAGTGCATGGAAAAAATGGAGCGGGCTTCCGCATCTCGCAACCCTGGCCTTTCTTCATATGCCCAATGGTTGGCCATCAAAAGAATTTCCGATTTGTATCTCGAAAGTCACACATCCGCCCATATTTCATCTTGCTTGAAGGGTGATGAGATAGTAAATCATTGTATAGACCTTTCCCGTCTTGGAGAGGGAAAGAAAGTGCGTGTTCTAAACATCTTTTGTTTTAAGTCCAAAGAAATCTTTCTAAAGTCCATGCAATTGCTACTACACTAAAAGCATGTCAAAACTCGGCCAAAAGATTATGAAAGAGGATAACGCTAGCTTTGCACACTGCAGGTAAACCTTGTGCTGGTTCAGGGAGATTTCTAATTTATTATGCACTGAACCAAATCCTCTTGTTGGAAGCATGTTTTAAAACCTGCCGGTCAGTGTTTTGCAATTTGTATACTCTCAACAATCAGGTTCAATTTAAAAATGTGGGGTAAAGCCTCATGACAAGTGTAAACTGTGCAAGAACAGGGCTACCCTTCATCACATTCTTAATTGTCTTCCTGCATTTCGCTCGACCAAGGCAGGTACACTTGGCACCATAATCTTTTGGGCATCTCTGGTACCATGATGATGACCTGTTCCAATCTGTCCAAAGATCCACAAATATTTTGCGATCTTAAAAAACTTTAGCAAGGGGATATGCTTCAACAAAAACTTCAACCATTCCATTGGTCTGTACAGTCACGACTCTTATCCCCGATCTATGTGTGTTTCTGGGAAAAAAGTCTGAAATTAGAAAGCTGGGTCATCATTTAACTTACGTGCCCTTTGAGCTGAATGTCAACCAAGCCCACAATAGAAAATCTGACAAAATTCAGCTCGTCTCCCCCTAACATTTTGTGTTTCTTTCCCCCGTTCCCCCCCCCCCCCGGCCGAAAGAAGAAAAAAAATAGATAAAAAAAAATGGGTTAAAATCTACCAAAATTTTGGTAGCTTCCGTCTTCACCCCCCCCTAATTTTTCCCCCAACCAAAATTCACTTCCCCCCCCCCCATTCCCCCAGAAATGATGTCTGGCACTGAAACTGAATTTTATCATCCTCTTCTATCTTTCATGCCCACCAGGAACCTATGGACAATTAACCCACTTCTGAGTGTGTTCATAATTGTTAATTTTCCTGGGCTGGTACGTCCCTTGGGATGGTTACTCCCTCTCATAATGTTTTTTCCCTTATTATCATGATATTACTAGATCTTTTGAACGAAGGTTAAGATTTATTTTGATGTCACTGATACAGAGACTGCCATATTAATGCATGTCAGTTCCACAATTAACATTTTGGAAATCCACAATGCCCAAATCGAGAATCGCGTCTTACCCCCTGACAATGCTTAATAAAGTGATGTGAATATTTAATATTTAATGAACACCTGAAATTAAATGGAAATATGAATGTCTGTATAAAAAAGAAACCTTCAAAACCAGTTTCTATGATGGACTGTAAAATACAATAAACTGCAATCTTTCTTTGAAAATTCAATTATGTTAGCTTTTCATTTCGAGACAATCCTTGCAAGAGAAGTGGAATTGTGGAAATCCCAATGCCCAAATCGAGCAGATCATGTCCTACACCCTACCTAGATAACCCCCTGTCCAATGCTTAATAAGTGATGCGAATATTATATATCACATGACACCTGAAAATTACAAAGGAAATATGAATGTCTGTAGAAAAAAGAAACCTTCCAACCATTTTCAATGATGACTGTAAAATACAATAAAATGCATCTTTCTTTTAAGAATTCTTCAATTATGTTAGCTTTTCATTTCTAACACATCTCTTGTAGAGAGGTGGGTTGGGGCCGAATCCAGGTAACCTCATCATCAATATTGAGGTATGTGTGCAATTTATTTCCGTTAATGTATTTAAGTATTTCAAAAAACGATCTTGCTGCTGTTCGAGTTGCGTGGCGTGCAATTGGTCTTGTAATCTAAAGGACGATAACCAACTCTGCACAAAATTTAAATCTATTATTTTAGTACTTAATAGATTTTTAGACTTGCAAGAAATTACAGCACACTAGCCAATGGGACCGAGCAAATGCTCATAACGCAAAACTCGATATTTTTGTGATAGTTTTTCTTAAGGTTGTTTAGTGACTAAAACAGGAGGTGCTGCAATCACAAAATGCACCTTTAATTGGGACAGTGCACTTAATGTCACACCATAGCACTATTATTGATGCCTCAAGATAGATCACCATTAATTTTCTATCGCACTAACCCAAATCCTCAGCCTTGAACCCACCTTGATAACGATCAAACCTGAGGATTTTTGTACCATTATGAAACCTGAATTTTTCTCATCTCATCTACAAAATATTTTTGTACAGCTGGTTGACCGTGGCAAATTGTCTCTTATTTTTAGAGGCAATTTTAAGCAGTGGGACACAATTTGTGACAATTGATATAAGTAGGGACATGCAAGAGCTTACCTCTACAAATATCAGAAAAAATCCATTAAGGAATCTTGCCATATAGGCCTATTAAAGGCACTATCAGTGATTTGCTAAATCAGCAAATCGAAAAAATCATCAAAAATCAGATTTTTGCATTATGTAACAAGTATAGGTATCCTAACATACCCTGCAAATGGTAAGACCAGAAGCAACCTAATAAGGACAGAATCAGAGATTTTAGTCATTACTGTCCGAACGGACACTTACTACAACACATAACTGAATGGAGAATCGTATCTTGGAACACTGCCGTTTTCTTCCTTTTCTGTCAATTGTACAGCTGGAAAAGGTAACTTATGAAAATTCTACAGACTTATCCTTCACTTTGAAGCTATTCCTGCAAATTTCAAATATTTTTCAAATCACTGATAGTGTCTTTAAGGTCAGGATTTGTATGTTATAGCACCCTCTATATGCCAACTCTCCATAGAGAGACGTGTAAAACTAAATTTTTAAAAGAAAAAACATATTTTCCCGCAATGAATTTTTGTCAAACTTACACATCATGTAGTTAGTGGAATAAATAATCCAAATTATTTTTCAAAACTGTGTCACCTTTAACATTTTTATGTTTTGTTCTCTTTTGTCATAATAAATAAGACTTTTAAAGAGCTCTTTGACTGAGTTCTTCTCCATTATGTTTCAGGCTAAACTATGGTTTGTTTACAGTAACAGAAAATTAGTTGCAGTACTTTATGGGCTTTTGTAATAAACACAATTACAACTCAAATGGTATGTCAGATTGAAATGAAATTTTGTACATTTTGAGATGCTATTACTGCATGTCAATTTGCAGGAGACAATATGACAAATCTATCAAATAATTATTTGGTGTTTTTTTCTACATTAGGTAGTTTAATGGAATTGTACACACTTCCTGATTTATGAGCTAAATATAGTACATTTCAACTTTTTTTTAATTTTCTTGCATTATTGTAGAGCTCCCTTGAATCTAATATCAGATTCGGTTGTCACTGCAAGAAATTTGCATTTTGTATTTTTTGTCCGTACACGAACAGAAATTACTACACAGTGGGTCCTATGGGACAGAGCGTTCCAAACACATGCTCATAATCCCTATATACATGGTCTAAATCAACGTAATTTTAACAACATTTTGGGACTACGATATCTATTGAAGCATAAACAGAAAATACGGGGACCGCGATGTCATCTGCATCGCGGTTTGTGAATGGGGCCAAAGTCGACATAGGTCACGAATGTCCATGAGGTCAGCAACATGTCACCCCACCCTGCCCCCTCCTTTCCACCCCAAGTTACACCATCGAGCCCCTTAAAGGGCACATGCCAAAGCCCGCACATGTTTTCTGTTTAAATTAAAGCTAAAAATATAAGGAGAACAGAATAATGCCAGTTGATTATAGTTTTTTCCACTATTCGTAGAGAGTGTTCAGCAGGCGATAAAACACTCAACCAAAGAAGCACCCACAAACAAGTTTGAAAAATCAAAACGTTGGCAACTCGTAGGACGTGAACGCTGTGGAGTATCACCCATTTTAAGGAGTGTTGCCAGCCGTAATTGAAATTGTACAGTCTGGCAGCATTTAAAATTATATTTCTAAATCATTGCATTTGTTTACAAATTTAGTGCGTATTTTTGATGTGTGAGTTTGTAATCTTAAAATGCAGTAAAATAAAGTTCACAACGATAAGCGAATGTCCGCGCGAATCATATTAGATATATTGCATGCATAACTGAGGAAAATGTACACAACGTGGTGTTGTTAAAATTTCTGACTACCACTATCACACTGACGACAGCATTAATTACAGTAAAAGTTTAGCTATTAATTCAGTTATTAACCTAATTTATTAATTAAAAAGAGTGGGATACAAGTCATAGCATGTATACTACTTCGCAATATTAAACGGGATCAATAGATTTAGTTGCCAAAACATCGCTAGGTGGTTTCTAGATGGCATATGACCGCGGTTGAGAGAATGCGGGAGAGATGGTAACTTGGGCCGAGATTTTGATGGATACATTAGATGGTCACAAACAACAACGCCGACGCGACACTGGTACTAAAACTACATTTTAAGATAGCTTTTTCTAGAAACCAGTAAAACATCAAAAGTTGTACATACTTAGCAGGTTTGCTGGTGAAATCAATCGAGAGTATAGATGGTGGATTTTTCTCGGTTTTTTGTTGATCAGAACTTGGACGATATTTGTGCGTGACACCGTCACACCAATGCTATTCCGCGATCGATGTTTGCAAAAAGGGACTGCCCTGAGCCGGGGCCCTGCTATAATCATGATAATGGTCACGTTTCCCGTTATTACGAACTTTAAACCGGCTTAAGAGTATATACTTTTTTCAAGTTTTAAATATTATTGTAAAGTAGATACTTGCGGGTCCTGCTTGTGGTGCGATATATGCTGTAGCTCCCAGTCTTTCGAAAGCTGTGGTAGACAGTTGTATAGCACGCGTGATAGATAGCACGCTGTATTATGTAATACCAACGCCAAGCCCCCGGGATACACGCTTAGATGCTTCAAGCGTCGCCTGTCCTTCACTGGTATTACGTAACCAGAATGGTAGGCCAGAACCAAATTATCGATGTTGTAAAACTGATTTTAATGAGATCACATAATTTATCAGCCAATAATTGCCATATGTACTTAGTACCTATTCATTTTTGCTGTCCGTTGTACAGGTATTAGGTTGATTTTAGGCAAAGGCTCGAAGAGATTGGGAAGGGGTGCATGAAGTTCGTTGCACCTTTCGTGTCTTATCGCTGTCAAATTCTCAAGAACTCACGACCGCCGACGAGTTTCTTAACTTCCTTTTGGCTGGTGTATATTTTATTTGAGTGTGTTCAACATCTTCTTCATTTGTGGTGGAATGATATAATTTTTAAATCAATAAGAGTTGTAAAATGATAAGAAACTTGGCAGTGGTTTTGCATGCCTTTGCCAGTTTGTTTGCCCGGGCCAATGCTATTGTTTACGTACACATCCGGGTCTTTTTGTTCGAGCTGATACCCCTATGACGTCATTTATTAATGCGCCCAATTTCTATTTGTTCGTAACTTCAGTGAAAGATAGGCCAAAGTACCAACTTTAACTTATAAAAAGTAAGTGATTTATGTTAGTTGCTGCGATTTTTAAACTTTAATAGAGTTTACTATATGGGTCATGAAGAAATGAAATAACATATAACAGTCATATAGTACAGTTGGCTTTGCATGTGAGCTTTAAGGAACTCACAGCCATGAATATATTAAAGGTTACATTTTGACTGGCCAAAGGTCACATGAGGTCACCAAGTCACATGAGGTCACCAAAATGTCACCCACCCCCTCTTTTACATCATCATAGCCCGTACAGACTCATACAGCATGCATATATAAGGGTTAACATTTTGAACCACGACCACACATACACAGACATACGACCAGAGTAATCCCTAATTCCTTCTGCAATTTTGCAGACGACACAAAAGGTGCTAGAAACTTGAAATGTACCTTTTCAAAACCAAGCACCCTCGATTCATAGGATAGCTTTACCCATTTGATCTCTGTAACCAGGGTTCTGATTAATTACTTGCACAAACCCAGTTGTGATGTGCAGATTACTTTCCCATTTTTATCTCGATAACTCACACCCCCAGGTAATAGTACATTTATTACTTAAGTGTGTTAATTTTTTTAACATTCCATTATTGAGCTGGAAATGTGTGCAGTAACTTATGCTCAACTCGTTGTGAATTGTTGCCCTATTTTCAAATTAAGGTCTTTAGATAGCTTGTCATGTCCAAAAAGGTATTTCAACCACATTTCAGGTGTTCATCAAAAATGCCAGAACTTGCATGGGATGCAGCCCGAACATGATTACTTCACTTAAGATTCTAATGCCAACCTCTGTTAAGCCAACAATTGTGAGCAGCATAACACGCCCAAAGCATGTTAAATTTTCAATCATGATCTAATTAACTTGAGAGCAAGCAAACACTCAATAAGTTTCCAAGTGACTTTACAAAATCACTGAAGCAAACTGCAATTTCATCTTGGCCCAATCATTTTCCCAGTAGAAAATGAGCTTTGTCTGCAGAATGTTCCACATATTACTATCATCAGTGCCTAGAACTGCCCTTAATATTACTCCCTCATCTTAAATCATCATGTGAGTGCAACAAGGTCGAAGTGCAATAGCTTTCATGTGATCATCTCTGGTGTCTGCCATTTATTACATGTATTAGGATATTCAACTTCAATTAAAGGTGCAACGATCGTCATAATAGTAATTTCATATATATTAACACTCAATAGGTTTCTTTTCCTTATATTTTGCTACAGGAAATGGTCTTAAAGCTGAGAAAAAAGGGCGATTTTTGATTTGGATTATTTTCAATGTAAAATATAGGCTGAATTTCGTATTTGCTCCTATACAATTTGAAATTTCACTCACATTTTTTGTACCACACATTTATCAGCTTAATTATCCTTTCAGATGGGGATATTTTTGGATGGAAAGCCTTACAATCAACAAAATCCAGTACTTTCGATTTTTTTACGGATACCTGGATGTGAATCTCTCGTTGCACCTTTAATCTTTCCTTGAGTCAGTGGCTCTAAGTGATGTGTGTTGCCTGCAGGATGATTTCAAGAGCCACTGACCTGACTTGGCATAATAGTGTGTTTGATGGAAATATTGACAAATGGCAGCTATTGTACTTATGACCTTGTTGCACACGGTTAACTACAACAGTTGATCTGACATCTCGTATTCATTTATTGCATTGTCAATTGGTCTATTTGCAATATTGTTACTATTGGGTCAGTATGAAATTACTGGGGCACTAAACTGTCTGACTGACAGGCCATTAAATAGGAAACTTCAATAAGAAAATATTACTAATATTATTGTGACTATCTAAAAAATGTAAGTGTTCAAACCATACTAATAAAGCTAGATGCCATACGCCCGCGATGAAGAATAGGCGGCCACCATAACCGTGTTTTGAAAATTACAAATGCGGTCATCCATTCGAAACTCACACACGCACGACGCACGTGCATGTGCCTTGACCCGTTGGCCTGGAAATGGTACATCATTCTATGCAAATGAATGAATATATGAATAAAATGTTAAAATTAACCAATCAATTTAGGCTGAATCACATTAACACAGTCAAGCCTTGTGTAACAGTTCAGGCAAATTACTATTATTATTAGTGCTATTTTGAACAGTATGTGTAAACATAGCAATTGGTGAATGTCTGGTGAATGAGACTTAAGGAGCAACTGGGAGTGTGTGTAAAGTAAACATGGTATACACTGTATAAGGCACAGGGAACTATTGCGCCGAAGTACCCGGGTGCCAAATTTCCCTCCTTTCGGCAGTGCCGAAGTACCTGGGCATACAGTAGAGGAGAATGGAATTGGAAAGCAATGCTCTGTTGATAACTGGCAGAAGTGTTTTCATTCAGTACAATGTTTTAGATGTAGATAGGAGTGAAGTGGCAGTTATGTGCAGCAAATTGACTTGGCGTGGGTTTGTCACATTGAGCTGACTGAGTAGCCAGCTGCATAACATAGCATAGCGACCATGCATGATTTCTTACTACTACAACTGAGTAGTAATCGGGCTAACCCAGAGTTTCGGCAGGACAGCAGCGTAATGACCTAACCCGCATTTTTGGCATGAATACTTGCCAAAACGCCCAGTGTTTAGGCAGATACCCCTGCCCAAGGTCATCTGCTGAAACACCAGGTGTTTCAGTGCAGCAGGACTTGGACACTGGGAAGATATTGGTGGTAAAACAATCCCATACCACCCTATGGGAAGAATAACCACCACAACAGCAGTCTGCATTATAAGCAAACCAAAGACACCCCCTTTCAGACAATTCCAGTCATTACACTCTGAAATGTATTACCTTCTTTTGGTTCCATACATGTACAGCCGTGTATTTCTAAAACTTTGCACAAGTCATTCACCAAGACATAAATGACCATTTTGCACAAAAAAAAAGATGAATTTACCAATACATCAATGAATTGAGGAATCAAATTTACCATTCGACATCAATGGTAAATTGACCATGAAAAAACAACAATGACAACATAAGGAGCGACATCCCCCTAAAATCGATTGATGTTTTAACAATATATATTTTGACTGTTCATGTAACTGTAACCTTGAAATAGACACTATCTGACAATGACTCAGTCCACTGTTGTGATAGATTCCAATATTCTGAAAATTTGTTTTGAAAGCCAGTGACTTGTGATTGGAAAAACTCTCCAATTTGCTCAAAGCAAGACCTTGTGTAGCCAATCTTGGCTTCATCTCTTTTTAGCGTAGCAATGGTTGTTTCTTGCCTCACTAACCAACAATATGTGCAAGATGTTGGTTTGATGATAAATCTCTGAAATTTGCCACGTCTAAAGAAAGATTTTTTACTATAGGGCATTGCGGATTTATCATATTTTTGGTGAGAGGGAAATGAAAGGTTACATGAGGGGAACTTAACTTTTTTTCTCTCCTTGTACAACCAGACTTAATGGATATTTTTGTTTGTACATAGTACAGCTGTACAATGTACTTTTATTTCAATACATAACTAGAATTTGGCGGTTCTCGGCTTTCGAGCTCACTATATTCAAGAATATAAGCTGTGGGCCGCTCCATAAAAAAACTTAACATTTGAGTGACACATACACACATACATACACATGCACAACGGATTGCAAAGTGGTCCTGCCAGCTATGCTGGCGGCCCACAAAAATTGGTTATACAATGTCTGGATCAAATACAATCGATTGTTACATAAGGCAAAAAAAAACTTCTTTTGGCTTAAAAGCTATTTGCTATTCTTTTTTACAAAATAAGCTATGGCATATATACATATATATATATATAGAGAGAGAGAGAGAGAATCAAGGGTTCTTCTTTATAGGCCTAACAGCCATTTAAAAATACTTATAATGCGGTTATGTGCGTTCCATTCATTCCCAAATTTCGAGACACTCCATGTCAAGAAAAAGTACTGAGTATCACCTTAGAAATTAAAAAAAATCTTTAAAATGTTTAAAAAAAAGTGTAAAAATCGCTATGAGCTAAATCTAATTTTCAAAGCATACCGCTAAATGAAGCTGGAGACAAACTATTTTTTTGGCCTCAGTATCATCAAACATTACCAGCACAAAAATATTTAATAGCCACAGTGTACCAAAAATATGCTCACACAAATTCTGAAAACAACCCCTGCCTATCGGTAAAAAGGTTTAGGCCACAAATGGGATGTGTTTGGCTCAAGCACAACTCAACGCAACACCCAAAACAGGAATTTGATATAACAGGTGGGGTTCTCGAACCACAAGTGTTTTGCCTGATAGCGCGATATCACTTGCTTTATGATAACGTTTGGCACTGATGATAGAGAGGAACAAATTTATCCACTTGAGAGAAATTTGTAAATTTGGGTCGGTCTCTAACCCAGGGTTCCAAGCCCATCACCGGGGATAACACTCTACAACAACAGGGTTGCTGGCCCCGCCAGCTATTTCGTGCCCATATTGTGTCTTCGTTTGATGACACAATCGCTACCTCCAGGACATGGTGTATTTTTCTCAGTTGTCCTCACCTCTTGCAGTGCAATTGTATGATTTTGTGGCACTAGTATTAGGGCAATTGACAACCCATTTGTGTGCTATTGCAATAATTGCCGTCATTAACTTGAAAAGTCCAAAAAGGGATATACTGTTTGATCAACCTTGTAGTATTTCCTATTGTCAGTAGTGATCTCATGTTAGAATATGCACATGCAGCAGGAATGCATGTCAATCCAAGGAGTACTTTCCAAGTGTGTCAGATATACTTTGATGTCTAGTTCTATGCAGGCTGCCCCAGATGACTGCCTAGCCTGTGTGTTTTGCTACTACTGTACATGGTGTATGGTCAATCTGTGGATTCCCACTCATGTGTACCAGCACAGCTACTCCATCTGTACTCTTAGCTCAACTCCAATTGTCCCCTGATATACACAAGCTATGTTTTCTATAGCAGTACATAGCTTCAAGTAGTCTTTGAAGTTGCCTGCTATGCAGGTGAACTGAAAGGTCCATGGACTACCAGTAGTGGAGCACCACTTGAAGGCCCCTCCTGCTAAATGTCTGTATAGACAACTCTTTGCCCCAAAAAGGACACCAACCTTAAATTGCTGTTTTATCTTTATTACTGATTGTGGCTTAATAGCAGTGATATTTGAGTTCAGTATCACCAAAAACCCCAACTTTTGTGTTAAAACATATAACATAAGTAATGGATAAAATTGCTAAGGTATAACAGGAACATATATAATTAGTTGGAGACTTTTTGGAGCAAACTTCATAGCCCTTAGATATCTAACGGTGCATCCCTAAGATGGCAAAAATCCTTGAACTACAGTATCACAGATCTACATGTTATTTTATCAATGCCTCAATAAACATGAGGTACTGATATCTAAAAAAGATGAACCTGACAGAAGTCTCAGTGCTCTAGCTTCAAGCTAATAAATAGCTCACCTCAACCATGCCAGCTGCTATCCTTACATAAAATTTGTGTAGTGTAGCCAAACAATTACATATAGGGGAAACAGACAATATTGCCGGCAAAACATTGCAGGAAATCAATGGTAATCAGATTTCTCTTTGATATGTGAACACAATTTATCACATTTATCAGATATTGTCCTCTGCCTGGTTGCACAGGATAAGTGTTGATGTGCATGTAAATAAATCACAAGTACTGTTATCTTTTGTTACAAATTGGCTGTTTGGTTGATTGGTTTATTATTTGATGCAAATGGTGCAATTATCAACACCAATGTTGTATTTTGTTATGAAGCATGACAAATGTGAACCAAATATGGATACACATCAAAGAAGCTCTGTCTAATTTTTTCAGTCTCATCTGCTCAACAAATCAAACCAAGATATTGGCCAGGGTGGGGAGGGGCTCCCTAGAAACGGGTGATGAGAATGTTCAACCATATTACCCCTATCCATTTTAACTCACCTCCCAAAAAGACCCCCTTAAATATATCAGAGTTAATGGGTGCAATCTTATACAACCTTTTTAAAGGTGCCTCTTTCTGTTTAACTTGTATCAAGTTATCTATATACTTGTATACCTGTGAAAGCCTGCCACTCACACGCACTCACAACAAAGGTTCATGTGAAATAAGTTTGTGGTTTTTATGATAAAATTAAGCACATTGCATGTAATTATGCCTATAGACCACTTGCTAATATTTTATTATCCTCCATTAAACTGCCATTTTCTTTCAATATCTCTGGAAAGAAATGGAGTTGGAGGCTGAAATTTCAGGACAACAATGAGAATAAAATACATTGATCCTCAGACCGCTTGTGTCGCCTGCTGTCGCGGTTTGTGAAGGATAGGCCTCACATGATCTTTGACCTTGATATGTGACCTTTGACCTCATAAACAAATGAGGGATTGCATGTAAACTCCATAAACCAAGCTTGGTTCCAATTGCACTTCAACTTTCAAATGAGGTTAAGTTTAAATTTTCAGCCTATTTTGTAGCAACTTGACCTCATATGACCTTTGACCTTGGTATGTGACCTTTGACCTTGGTATGTGACCTTTGACCTCGTCAACAAATGGGGGATGTCATGTTGCACCTGTGACCCAAATTTGGTTTAAATCCAAGGTATGTGGATATTACAGGCAAATGTTAACCCTTTTTCACAACAGATAATAACAACAACAGACAACAGACTACAGTGGACAAAGTGATCCCTATGTGTCTTTCTGCCTTAAAGAGACACTGGCACATTTTAAAAATAGTGCGCCCTCAAGATTTTTCAAAATCAATATTTTTGAATGGTTGTAAAGCTTTTATATACAAAATCCCTCACCCGAAATGATTAAGACCAAATCAGCTTCCTTATGGGTAAACAGAACGATTTTGTAATTTAACGTCACCGGCGACGTTAAATTCAGCAGACGATGAAAATGGCGTTTAACACAAGAACACGCACGCCGTATGCATGTTTCCCACGCTATGCACACTGTTTGACCGGTCTATAACCTTTGTGGTTTTAATATGAGTGAGTACGAGTCAAAATATTCATGTAATATACACATTTGTTGATTAAAGTTATGGAAAACTTAAAAGTTTTACAAAGGCCTACAAATTACCTGGATGTCTTTATCCTCATATCAATGTCCCTATCTGTTTTGGGGTATGTTATTTTATGTGTAAAATATATCTCTGTTTTTCCAATGGCCTAGACTATCATTTGAGAGCAAATTGAAGAAATTTCATATTTTGTGAAAATGTGCCAGTGCCGCTTTAAGGCAAGCGACACAAAAACATGCCTTTCAGTTTCATATAATACAGGTCACAGGGTCCTGAAGACAATTGGAACACACTACACACCTTTAATACAAAATGCATGACAATGACAATATTTTCATAACTTGTAAAAAATACCTTTTGATTATGTACCGAGTCTCTGTACTGAATCAAAATACTATGGTGAGTCTAACTGGGATTACAACTTAAAGTGGCACTGGCACATTTTCAACAAAATATGAAATCCTTTAACCCTAATACATCATGGGATCACCCGTAATAACATGTCAGAACCGCAATAGAAGGCATACAAAAGTGTCTCCTGAAGTCCCACTGGCAATACCAAGCAATTAGTGCCTTGCACTGCCGGAAAGCCGTTTTCCTCCAGCGAAAAAATGATGGAAATAGCTTTGAAGTCTCACCGGCAATAGGCAGCAATGGGTCTACTGAGGGGAAGACGTCACACTGGCAATAGAAAGCAATTGGTTTTTGCCTGTCTCCTGAGGGAAAAACGACAATAGACAGGAAAGGTTGTTCTGAGGGGAAGCGTCACAGTGGCAACGGCCAGCAATGCCTCAAAAAAAATAGTTTCTGACATCCGAGGAGCAGTATTTGGGAAATGATGTAACTCAACTGCTTCTAATTGCTGTTCTGACATGATATGGTTAATTTGCTCTCAATTAATAGTCTAGGACCTTGGAAGAATGCAGATACATTTAACACACAGCAAGACATATAGGAGTTTATGAGGCTAAGACATCCAGTAATATTTAGCCAATTATTTGGTTTGTCTTAACTAATGAATGTGTCTATCACAGGCTCATTGATATTAAAGTCACAAAGGTCACAGACCAATCAAAAAGGGTGGATGCAAAGGGAATCAACTCTGGCATGTACTGAATAAAACCATTCCGGATTGGTTTTATTATAAAATCATTCTGTTTTCCCATAAGGGCACTGATTTGGGCTTAATCATTTCAGGTGCAGAAGGCTATTTATATATAAACCACTGGAGCTTTTTTTTTTGAGTGGTTTTTCTTTGTTCTCACGTGAAATTATATTCGCGAACGCACGCTTACCTCACATTTAAATATGCATGCATGCATTATGACTATTTGAATATGCATGCGTGCATTATGACGTGATTTAAATATGCATGCATGCATTATGACGCGATTTAAATATGCATGCATGCATTATCAGAGGGTGCATTATCAGGCGTGCATTATTAAACAATAGAATTTAATAATGCACGCTAGCACGCATGCATTGACTTCTCCCTCAAGTGAAAGCACTTGAACATTTCACTTGCAATGGTAAGGCAATAATACCAAGGCCAGAACGTTCATTACCACAACCTCCCAGGTTATGTGGCTTTACGAACGGGGAAAGAATCAGATTGACACTCACTACAGAGTCTATACCTTAAAATAGAAATCTTATTTCTATGGTGTTAAAAACAAGCAGCTATAACAGCAGTAGGTCCTACAATTGTCTATTTTAAAATCTGTGGTGTTAATAACCCCGATTTGACCTATACAAATAGATGCGATACATTCAGAACTTAATGAATAATTATCAGCATGTAAAATCGACTGCGCTTATTCATCCAAATCCGATTGGTGAAGTAAGTATTGACTAATGCATAATTGCTACGTTCCATTGTAATCATGGCAATTATGTCAAAAGCTAACCTATTATTGAGCTGGTAACTCATGGAAGTTTCAATCAATACTACATTGTATAACTTTTCACACCTTCTCTCCCAATGCTTGCTGCTTTATGTGAGTCAACCCAGTGTTGTGTAAAGTTTGTAGAACTACAATACTTCTAGTTTTAAATTTTTAAAAGTCATCCAAAATTTATCAGAAAAAGAGTTATTAATATCGTATTTATGTTTTGATGGTGTATAAAATAATGCTCATGTGGTTTATGACAGATAAGGCATGAGTGGAGTGCATTCGGGGATATAATTGCATGCTTGGACGCATTAATAAAGTAATATATGGATAAGCGGGGCCACTGTGAGTACTCGCGCTAAAGCGCTCATGCTCACAGTGGCCCCACTAATGCATATGTTAATTTATTAATGCGTCCAAGCATGCAATTATATCCCCGAATACACTCCACTCATGCCTTATCCTATACATAAAAGCTTTACAACCATGCAAAAATATATATTTTGAAAAATCCTGAGGGTGCGCTATTTTCCAAATTGCCAGTGTCTCTTTACATTCGAGCGAATTAATCCCACCTTTTGCAATACAACTAAAAAGTAGGCATTTTAACCTGTATTTTTGAGTCAAGTATTTTACTAAAATAATATAATAACAAGAACACAATTGAATTATCATCAGCACTAACAAAGTTTGGTTCTCGTCTTATACGAAATATGTATACGAAATCTGTATGGGATACACACCTGAACTACATCATGGAAACACTATTAATTTGATCTATATAATCAAATTTTCAAGCAATGCTTTGCCTGCACTTGATGTTTTAGCCAATTGTGGCATACTGTCATGCCATTTAAAGCAGTTGCATAATCTCTACAATCAAATTTATACAATTTTTGTATAGCACTAGACTCCCCATTCCCATGTTATGACACTTGTGTTTTAATTGTGTCTGTGTGTTTGTGCATGTTGCGTATCGTTTTGTTGGTGTGGTCTCCCTCCACTTCTGGGACTACTAAACAAGTTTCACTCTCCCATCCCCTTATGTCAGTTTTCTGAGAATTGTGGCACAAGAATTCAATTGCAAACCTTTTACCACTATGCCCTGGAAATATAACTCTCAACGAACGTGTTAGAGACACTATGGTTTTCATCTACCAACCAATTTTTTATGATCCTCCGCCTATGTGGGTTCTTGAGATATTGCAATGCAGAAATTTTCAGACACACAATAGACCATGGTTCATATGTTGACTACCAAGGACTAATGAAAAGCACTACTCTAATTGGGCTTTCAATAATACTAGCTAATACACTGGCTTTTATAAACTGCCATTTCATCAAACCAGTGGCCGTTGCCTACTATACCTATAGGTTGGCCAGCAGGAAATCGTCACAATCATTATTTCGCTTCACCACTGGTAGCTGGATGCCAATCACACAATCCTATTAGCACTAGATTGCTAATATTTCCCATAAACAGCTCCCCAGATTTCGCTTCACAGTTGACGAGGTAATTGAGATTACGTATCTTGCATGGACCAAGCACACTCACCCTCCATCATGGCTTGAACTCATGATCTACAATGTTCTTAGGGATCACGAGTCGAGTCCTGCACTTATCTGTTGTGTGCCAAATGTCATCTCAAGCTATTTTTTTTTGGAAATATTTTTTTTTAATTGACAATACTCCCTTATGACCGGTACTCAAATACCACTTATTAACAAAAGAATCGTGTTTAGAATGGTTATGTATGTGCTATGCTAGTTATTTTTTCAGATTTTTTAAATAATGCGTGAGATACATCTCGGATACATCTCTGGAAGGTCCTACCCAGACCTCCTAGCTGTTCAACTCCTGCCACACCTAGCTGTACGTGGATGGCATGGCAATAGGCAACTTATTATTTCAACTGACATTTTCTAGGGGCCACTTACAAGATTTCTTCAATCTTTCCCAAGCGTGCTGGGGGATAAATAGACCATACTTTAATAAATAAAATCCATTTTTTTTCCGTTACCACCAATCTAAAACATTTGATCAACCTGGATGATAGCTGACATGATCAGCAAGGTTTTCTTTTGTATCATCTTTTGCAAAGAAATTCACTGTGCGTGCTTGTCTGTGAAAATATGCAGGAGGCACGGGAAGACGTATACATTTTTAAAGCATTTGGGTGTTTGAATGATGTGGTCTTGATACTTTCTAGAAACACACTTTATAATACTTAAGTGGACAAGGTCTTCCTACTTCTGTTAGTGGACAAGGGGGATCCATGGACCCCCCCCCCCCCCCCCCCCCCCCCCACACACACACAGAAACTACCTTCCCAATGGAATTTTTGCACAAAATTCATACCACACATGCAGGGCCATAAGACAATAATAATTGTAACGCAATAAAATAAGAATCCCATTATCCCACAAAGAAAACCTTAAAATTAGGGGCAAAACATTTTCCAATTTGGACAAAATGGAACACAAATTAACATGGCCTTGTTTCCATAAAATGTGTATGTGAAATGAAAAAGATGTGATTATGTGTTCTAAAATGTCCAATCTACCTATATTGACCACAAATGTGATGTGATCTGGGAAAACCCGTCACATGTCGCACAGGACAGTTTTGAAAAAAATAAAGAAAATACCTTAAAATCTGTTATGTTGTACTTTATTTTTTGTCAGATTGTATAAGGCATAACTTTTGATATGTGTATCATAGAAGAAAGAAGTAAAAAGTTATGGAAACTTTATATTTGAAACTTTGCAATGATAGTCAAAACTCAAAATATAAAATTTTGCACCATGTGGAGGGTTTTCCCAGATCGCATCACAAATGTAATTTTTAATATGTCATATTTTGGTAGGTGGCAGTGTTTGTACAGCAACATGAACAAGCAAAAGCAAAGTCATCGCTATCAGCATATAAAGGGTTAATTGAACTTTATATTATTATTTAATTACATGAATGAGTAAATACTTAAAACAGGAAAAAATATCCATAATTACTTGATTTAATTAATATTTTTACTAATACTCCAATTGGTGGGCAAGGGGGTGTTCCTAGGGACCCCATAATTAACTAATTAACAGGGTGATGAATTTTAATATTTTTTTCATGAAAAGATGCATATCCAATACAAATAAAAAAATATATGAGTTGGAAAAAGTATATCGTTAGTTGTAAAATTTGCAAAATGTAGTTTGCAAGTCCTTAGGAACCCCCTTGTCCACTTTCTCTAATTTCATGTTAAAATCTGCAAGAGTACATGTCCCAGCCAGGACATCCTTAATATTAGGACAACACAGTCACAGATTGGTCGTCCTACTAAATATGTTAGAAGTAGATTAAGTAGATTGATCATGGGCAGCAATTATGATGGAAATGACCCTACGTGGCCTCTATGTGACATTTGACCTCGAACAAAAATGGTCGACCAATATTAATTTCACACCATAGGCCCCCTTGAGTACTCTATTAGGCTTTACTTTAGCTCTCACATCAAAACAGATTAAAGTGTCAGCATGAAACTTTACAACTGGGGTTTTTAGGTCAAGGTCATTTATCAAGATGAAATGTTATTAAATTAGGTCATTCCCCTTTCATTACTGCTTCTGCACTCCTGTTGGTGCATAAGGGGGTCCACTAGGACCCTCAGAAAACAACTGAGATTTTCCAAGAGATTTGGCAAATTATGTAATGAATACCCAAAGATATCTATCTATCTATCTATATTACTAAAAAAATCAACTTTGTGGGTTTGTTTGTTTGTCTGGCTAAGCGTTTTGCCGTCCTTTAACATACGGATATGAATTTTGGTATGGTGGAAGAGCTCCAACATACGAGGTTTGTGGTCATGTTTTCCAGGGGTCAAAGGTCATCCAGGGGTTGTTATTGGGTAACTTGGCCTTGCTTTCACGTATGGATGCGAGTTTTGGTATGGTGGTAGAGCTTCACCATACAAGGTTTGTGGTCACTTTTTCGAGGGGTCATTTTACTCATCTAGTGGGTATACTAAGCTAGAGGGGCCCCCGCGCACAACGCAGGCTCCCCGCTAGTTATTATTATTACTAAAAGAAAATTTGAAAAAAAATCTTTATCATTCCAAAAATTAGGGTGGAACAAAATTTCACAATTAAAAGTTAGAAAAGTTAGGTCAACTACAAAAATTGGACACAAATACTGTTGTGTTAAAGGTGCATTTCGTTATTCCAGCACCATCTGTTTTATTCATGGTTCATTAAAGTGTACTAACTGGCTAATTTTTAATTTAAGTATGTTTTAAAAGATGTCTTTGCGGTCTGAAAGAAATAATATCTACTGCAATGTTGATTGCCTTATTAGCAGAATTACCTAATAAATGTTGCCCATGGAGGTCGCCATGTTCGGCATTGGTGTCGTCGCTCGGCATTGGTGACGTTGTATGACTTTGTAAGTCAATAGATAAAAATACACGTCGCGGTTCTCGAACCGCTAAATCCCCCTGGCGGGAGCGGTTTACAAATTTTTAAATAATACCCTTGTGATTTTT
>JAMKCH010020098.1:0-21353 GCA_023653785.1 Ophioderma brevispina | reverse complement strand
GAATTCCAACAAATGTTTAATATTTTTTTACTAGGGGGGGGGGGGAAGGTTCTTCTTCCCACACTTAGGATTTAGGCCAATTTATTACAGGGATACCGATTGCGTATATTGTAGGCCCGTGACGGGGTACAACTGGGACCCGTGACGTGACCATCGGGCCAAAGTAACGAAATTTCCTTGAAACTTGAGGCATCCATATTTCTGGATATAAGCAAATCTATTTCCTACCCATCAAATTCACTTTAAAATGAAAATGAATGGGTTCCACGGTGATTTTGATTTGAAAGAATCATTTTCACTTATAATCCGTTCATGGTATATTTTGCAAAATTCCAAAGCTTCATATGAAATGTCGTTGCATTAACCTTGGCCTAACATAATTGATCACGAATCATGAGCATACTTATGTAAACCACTATCAGTCCTTTTTTCCCCTTCCGCCAAATTCAAAGTGCCGAGTGTTTGTCTCTAAATGTGCTAGTAGGTGCGAGCATATCACACTTGACTGTTCTTTTTGCGAAAAGCAGACCCTTAATCATTTTTAAAAAAACGTCCGCTTGAAGATGCCATTTGCGAGCGTTTCTAGACCTATAGAAACAACAGTCGGATCCCGACTTTTATTAGTAAACAAAGCAATAAAAATCATGATTTCTTTAAATCGGCGTGTTATGCTTGCCACTTACAGGGTCTTTACTACAACAAGTTTCCTATACAATAGCGCAAAAATGGACTGTTGATGAAAATACAGGCGAATTTGTTTACATTATGAAGATCATCGCTGATATGTGCTTTAAGGTAATTGTGATATAATTTATAAATTAAGTAAGACCCCATTCAATGGAACAAATATAATAGCTTACGTCAATTTGAACAATTTTAGAGGCAGTTATGTTCATATTTCGGAATATGATAGTCTATTTTTACCCAGTCTTTTGTAATATTATGAAATGAACATTTAAGCTAAATTAAAATATTAAGCATGAAAAATTATAAATAAACCAATTTGGTCATTTTCGACAATCAATTTCGCATTCATCTCATATTTTTTGGTAATGGAACGAGACAGGTCTAACGCAGAAATTTCGTGTCGAATTGCAAAAACAACAGAACAAAACAGAATATAATTTTTTTTTTTTTTTTTTTAAAATGAGTGTAAAAATAAGTTTTTACATTTTTAAAACCCAGTGGCATCCAACTAATAGCTAAAAAACAAAATCATGACACACAATCAATTTAAATAAAACAAAAAAAATCACTTATTCGTATTGGCAGGGAAGGTGGGAATTGGTAATTGATGTCCGTATTTATTGGTACTATTTATGGCCTAGCATACTATGTATCTATAGTCTACAGTACATCGAATCAACAAAATTTAGTACCGTTAGTTTCAAATCGTTGCTTAGTTCCCTATCAATGCTTAATCTTTGTGAAAATGAATGGGATTCAACGAGCTCCGCATACAAACACTATAAGTGGTTGAGCGCCATGCTGGAGACAATTCTAAGCTTAGCGAGTGTACGCAACGATAATCTTTGCGGAGTGGATTTAATCGATGAAATCGCCGGGGTAAATCCATTCAGCCCTTTCTTTGACCCACTCTCAAGCAACCTTTTTCCCGATATGACACTCTCAACGGAATTGGTTGGAATTTTTGGAGCGCCTCTCAACGGCCTATTTTGTTGGATTTGAGAGACTCTCAAACGGCCTATTTGGTTGGATTTGAGAGACCCTTAAACAAAGCCCTCCTTAGTTTGCGTGCCTCTCAACTTAAAGACACTATCATGATTTATCCGACAGATTTTGAAATTGCAGGAAATGTTTTAAGACTGAAGGATAAGTCTGTAGAATTCTCATAAGTTCATTTTTCCCACTGAAGAATTAACAGAAAAGGAAGAAAACGCAGTGATCAAGATGTCACTAATCTGCGCATTCAGTTACGTGTTGTAGTTAGTGCCCGTTCGGACAATTATGACTAAATAACCGATTTTGTCTTTATTATAGGCTGCGTTTGGCCGTATCACTTGCAGGTAACTATTAGAATACTAATACTATTCAGACATGCAAAAATCTGTTTTTGATTATTTTTTTTGTTTACCTGGATTTATCAAATCACTGATCTGTCTTAACTCTCAACTGCGTTTTTATGGAACAGTTAGTCGTTACCTGAATATGTCCTACATGGACTACGGGAATCGTACAACAAAATACACACCTTCGTGAGGACCCTTTTAAATCATTTTATTAAACACAATTAACTAATAAAAAAACATGACTTTTAAATTATGCTATATAAGTGCATATACTTTTACGATGGATTGTATTTATTTTTTGATATACTTGAAAGATAAAAAAACGGTTGGGAAATAATCGAGAGTTAATTCTAATCCTCGATGAATTAAACTCTGTCCAGTCGAAGATGGAACGCTGACATAAAAAGTCCGAATTAAAAGCCCAGGACCCCTGCTGAGCGTGAACCACGCCCACTTTACCCTCTCTCACCGTGTTCGAACATTGCAAGGCAGCAATAATAGGTCCTTGTGTGAAAATATTGGGTGTTAAGCCCACTGCTTGCGCGTGATTACAGATATTACAGATCATGACAGCTCCCTCCCACTGAAGACTAAGCTGACATCAAACCAACCCTCAAATTTAAGATGAATGGAAATTTTTAACAGAACTGAGCTGGAGTCAAGTTCTAAATATTATGGACCAGTAAACAATTCAACTCCTCCCTTTGAAAAATGCCCGATATCATCAAATGTCGTAAAACGTGCTCCAATTATATTCAAGGCTTGAAGATGAATACAAAAATACTGCAAAAAAAATACGCGAATCACTGATCCATCTAATACAAACAAAATCTTTAAATAAAAAGATATAACCTCAACATTATTCGCCACCTCTTTCTTTTTTTATTCACAATTCAGACTTTCCTTTGTCCTTATGTAGTATTAAAAATTAATGAACCTATCCACTCATAGAAATAATGAAACGGGTCGTTGCATTAACCTGACTGAGATGAGTTGACTTAACTGAGTGAGTTAAAACGAAACAGCGATGTCCGCAGACTCTCCAATTTTGGAGTGTTTGCGTATTTTACGCTGAAACTCCGATAAGGGCGTGGTTTAAAATATTTACAGATACGCAGAACCCTTCCGGTTTGGAGTTTTTGCGATGTCCCAGACCCTCCGATTTTGGAGTGATTGCGTATTATACGTGGCAAACTAACTCCGATATTGGAGTGTTTAAATAGAAATAATAATATTTAAAGAATCCGATAACCAGTCCGATTTTTGGAGTTTTTTGCGATGTCCGCAGACCCTCGCGATTTTTGAGTGTCTGCGTATTATAACGCTGAAACTCCTATGTTTGAGTGTTTAAATATAAATACCAATATTTAAAGATAACCACACCTCCGTCCGATTTTTGGAGTTGTTGCGATTCCGCAGACCCTCCGATGTTGGAGGTTTCTGCGTATTATAACGCGGAAACTCCGATATTGAGTGTTTAAATATAATGAATAACATATTTAAAGATACGCAGAACATCCGATTTTTGGAGTTTTTTGCGATGTCCGCAGACCCTCCGATTTTGGAGTGTCTCGTATTATCCAGAAACTCGATATTGGGAGTTTGACGCGGGCCCCACCGGCAGACCCTCCAATATTGGATTAACTTCATACTCACATAGGTCAGCACACCACAAAGCTGAAAAAGTCTAAACTTAAACCTTCAGAGGGGAAGATCAGCAAGTCCAACAACATACATTAGTGAACATAACAGATCATACCAGATGTTAGTGTGCCACATTGGCAGACCAACTTAATGTGCAACGACCCCTTGTACATACGCAGTAAAAATCAACACAGACAGCTAGAACCCATCCCCAATATAACGGTTACAGTTTTAGATGATAACAATTTAATTCTACACACGGCATCAGTTTGGGGCCCTGTTAACCCCACTGGCGAGTGCCAAATTGTGTAAAATTTTTCCATGGACGTGTGAACTGCGCACTATGATGAGATTGCGATTTATTCCGTATTGAAATACTTGCTTACACAATTTTTTGCACTCACTACCCTCTAAACTCTATGTTGATCCCAATACTATTCTCCCCAACACCATATAGTCTCCACCAGCCACCCATCACCACCCCAACACCCTATTTCCCTCCGCCCATCTCCCCCAATACCCCGCTGCCTTCAATACAGTTTACGACCTTTAGAAAACCGAGCGTATTCTTATGCAGATGCGGATGCAGTGATAGCGCCCATGCACAGCTGCTGTTCATGAATGTACCGATATCGATCAATACGAGTGAACTTTGGATTCATGCGGTCACATTTCCGAACACAGCTGTGCATGGGCGCGCTCACTGCATCACCGCAATCTGCATAAGCATAACCCGGTTTTTCTAAAGGTGTACCTATGTCCTCAAAAAACATGAAATTTCCCAATGTGATATTTGTGTGGTATTTAGGAGTTTCCTTATGAAATTAAGAGTGAGTGTTGGGTAAATTAAAGAGTTGGAGTGTTGGGGAATTAGAAGTTAATCATGATAAAGATTGCAAGAATGATGTGTGCACAACTGCATCTGTATTCAATCTGGACCATAGAGTTTTCCCCGCTAAAAAGCTCAACCAGGAATCTGCAGATATTTGTCAAAGATCAGCGCAGCTGGAGGGACAACCTCTCAAAGATAAGAGCAGCTGGAGGGACACAAACCAACCCCCAAATATTGATCAACATACAGATGCATACCTAATTGCAGGTGCGTTGTATAGGGATCATAAATGGGAAACTTGCAACAAGCACAGCCTGCACTGGATTCAATATTACCAAATCCTAAAACATGCGGACGTCCTCGCTGATTTTATGAAGTGACTCATAACTTTTATATAACAATCTCAACAATTGTCGGTGTTGAACTTTTAGAAATAGCACATGTAAAACGAGGTTGAGCAGAAGAGTAATTATTTGGGATGCCATGGGCACTAGCTACATTAAAGGCCTACTCAGAGATTTCAATTGTCTAAAACAATCATGTTATTTGCAAAAAGTCCCATTTTAATTAATATTGTCAAAAGACTTGCATGAATCTAAATTCTGGCGGTATTAATTCAAAAACAAATTAGCATTAGATCGTTTACTGGGTACGCGCCCCCAATTTATGATAAATTAATTTGGGATTTCAGACTGAGTATGATTACGAACATGGTAAAACCTGGCGGCCAACGAAGGAGGAAAGGACATCTGCATTGTATTTCACATTTAATCGAGGGGATGCAAAGGATTTGTGGTGCATACAGGGGTGTGAAGTTTGTTGGAGATTCAATGAAATTGGGGAGAGGGTCTAGAGGAATAGATTCGGAAGATAGTGAAAGTGATGAGATGCAATTTGGGTTTATGTCAGGGAAGGAAATGATAGATGCAGTGTTTAGTTTAAGGAGGTTGCAGAGGAATGTCGAGCTATAAGGGAAGAAAGTGTATAGGTGTTTTGTAGACTTGGAGAAGACATTGGAGGTTACCGAGGAAAGTGATGGAGTGGGCCGATGAGGAAGAGAGATACAAGAAGTAGTGGTTAGAGCAGTGATGGTTTGCATGAGGAAGCCCAAAAAACAAGAGTTAGCGTGGGGTCTGAGTTGTTTTTTCCGATGAGTTTGAGGTGAAGGTGGTGTGCATCAAGGTTCTGTACTTCGCCATTGATTTTTGCACATGTGATTGATGTAGGGAACGGAGAGTGCAAAAGAAGGTTTTTGAGTGAGATGTTGTACGCCGATGACTTGGTTTTAATGAGCGAGACATTGGAGGGACTGAGGGAGAAGTTTTGGAAATGGAAGAAGGCTTTTGAGAGTAAGGGTCTCAAGGTAAACCTTGGGAAGACAAACGTGCTGGTGAGTGAGGTGGTAGTGAGTAAGGTAGACCCATGTGGCGTGTGTGGGAAGAGGGTAAAAGCAAATTCAGTGTGGTGTGAGAAATGTGGGAAATGGACCCATGGGAGATGCACAAAGATGAAGAGAGTGACCCCTAGTTTGGCGAGAGATTTTGTGTGCAGAAGATGTGAGAGGGGAGCTGGAGGGGTGGTGGAGCGGGAGGAAAAGTTGTGTGATGAGGTGGAGTCAGTGAAGGAGTTCACATACCTAGGGGATAAGGTTAGTGGGGGTGGTGGATGCGAGGTGGCTGCAACAGCTAGAGTGAGGTATGGATGGGTGAAGTTTAGGGAGTTGTTGCAAGGGAGGAAACGATATCCTTTGAAGATGAAAGGACTGGTGTATAAGAGTTGTGTAAGATCAGTGATGTTGTAGTGAAGGAAGATGAAAGGAATGGTGTCTGAGCGAAAATGAGATGGGGATTCTGAGGAGGACAGAGAGAGCAATGATGAGAACGATGTGTGGTGTGAAGTTGATGAACAGGATGAAGACTGAGGATTTGATGCAGATGTTGGGCTTGGAAGAGGTGATGGACCGGTTGGCGAAGGCGAATAGTGTACGTTGGTATGGGCATGTGTTGAGGAAGGATAACAAGCATGTGTTAAGAAGGGCTTTTGAGTTCGAGGTGGGAGTTTTGAGGAGGAGGGGACGTCCAAAGAAGACATGGAAGAAGCAAGTGGAGGAGGAGAGTAGGAGGGTTGGGTTGAGGATGGAGGATGCATTGAATTGGGTGAAATGGAAGGAGTAAGGGCGGTTGCTGCGAATGTGAGGTGAATCCGGCCACCCCCGTTGACGGAGATAAAACAGGATTTAAAACTTTAGTAGTAGTAGTAGTACATGACCCTGAAAAACCATGGGCCATTCTTCAGTCACGTTTGTGAACTAAAACCAGTAATTTTTACTTTCAACTCAATGCTGTTTTGTCAATGTAACCAATCTGTTCTTACTTTTTATACATTACTAATAACCTTCAGTCCAAACCTAACCAAACATGTTTCCACTTGCACTTAATTGGTTATGTTGTCATGGGGAAAAATAAAGTTTGGTCACACAGGTAACCAAACTTCATTTGCCTCTCCCATGACAAAATAAACAATCTTGCAAAGGTGGAAACTTTTTTGGTTAGGTTTGGACTGAAGAGGACTTTCACATCGTGTTTACGATGTACGTGCACAGTACAGTTTACAACTCTGCCACAGGTATGGAATTGATGCATTGGTGTTATATTTCTTTGAGCACTTTAATCGGCCAGCAGTAGTTGGTAATAGAGTTTATCGCAGTGGTCAAAACTTGCTTGAAATTTGCAAAGTCTCCAAAATTTTGAACTTGAATTGCCGAGAGCTTTTTTATTCATTAACAGCAGAACAGCAATACTGTCTTGTGAAATAACAGCCTTTGTTATGACAAATCTCAACATCAAATTGAGCCTGTTCCAAATTTCTCCGATAAAAGGAATTTTGGAAGGGAAAACACTTTTGCAGCAGTTCCAACTACTGAGTAAATCAAAAAGTTGACGAGGTCAAGCCTAGGTATTTGAAAATTGGCTAGAACAGTAGTTCAAACATCCCAAATTGTTATTTTCCAGAAGATGATAATCAAAATATTAATACCAATACAATAAATACCTAGCGGTCCTCTATCTCCCTATCAAAAACATTCACAAGGTTCACCAGTCAATAAATTAATAAAGGGTTGTAGCTAGTCCAGAGACTGATTTAGGATGTATAACAGCCTTTAAAGGTTCACATGGCAATGGTTTGCAATGGTCCGGTGGTCCACTTTGGCTTGGTCTTGTTTTATGGTTTACATTTTAAAATTATTTTGAACTTATTGAACCATCTGATAGCCAAGCCCTAAATCAACCTCCTATAAATTTCTTTAATTCCTTCCTTGAAATAAAAGAAAATCCCTGGGAACTGCGCAGATTTTCCTTTCTTTTTTCGGTTGAATCAGGCAATGAACATGGTAATACCAAGGCCAAAGCTAATACACAAATAAGTAAATCCAATTTTTTTGAGCTTTTTTCAAGAACTTCATCATTTCTGTGATGATGATGTGATCATTTCATATCATCTGGCATAACTTAAAATGGGGAATATTTAAGTACTCAGATGTGCTGATAAATTCTCAAACAAGCAATTAGCATCACAAGCAAGTAGCAAGATGACTAGAAGTAGAGTCACTCAAGAGATCGGCCTATCCACGTTTCACATGTCAAGACACGTCTAAGAAACAAACAAACTAAAATATCTAATTGTTTAATCTATAAATTAATTAGGCCAATAAAGTAAACCCTTGAAAAAAACATACGGTACTAAAAAATCTAAATAGGCCTAGGCCTAGTCACTATTTCATAGTCTCATGCTGGCATGCAGACCCCAACCATGCAAGGTCAAAGAATAGACTAGAGCACTGGGTAGCATAGCATGACCATTATTTCCATATTGGAATATTGATTAACGCTTTAAGACTTTAGAAGAAAACCATGCAGTATAAACAATCGTAGAATTATATTATGATCTTTCAGTTGCATTTAATGCTACAATTACAATTGCCTATTTTTTTTGAAATTCTATTCAAATTAAAAGCTTTGGACCAGTGACATAGGGAAAAAGAAATATGAAGGAAAAAATAGTAAGTTATACCCAGGACACAGAAAAGGATGTGAACTTGGGAGCACAGATTTCAGTAAACGGGTAAAGATCAAAAGTGCACGTCAATGGTAACAACTTTTGTTAATATTATTGTCTTATTGTAACCTGGATTAAGTTATTTTGTTTCTACCTATTTTCTATATTCCTCTCCAGGGACAGGAAAGACCCGTTGCTACGCATTTCTTCCTCAGGTGGCAGACATGTTGAGGCAGCCTACCAAGCCATCCTTGGTAGTGGTGGTTTCACCACTACTGGCCTTGATGGATAATCATATCCATGCAGGAATTATCCAAACTAAACACCAGGGCCACACACCTAGGATCAAACAGTTGTGTCCCAGGTATTGGATGGACACTGGCAGCTCCTCTTTCTGTCATCTGAGTTGGCCCTAAATAAAAACCTGCATTAGTTGTTTCAGGAGAGTCAGAAACACCCTGGTGGCTGTTGTCAAGTACTGGTAATTCCAAAAGACAAAAATCTCATAAAAAGAAACCTGGCTATATAGAAGTTATACTCAGGACACAGAAAAGATATAAACTTGGGAGCACAGATCTCAGAAAGTCATGAAAAGTGCCAAAGTGGTACAAACTGGAAACTTTTAAATCCTTGTAAAATATGCTGCATTTGTCATTTTCTTTGTTTGAATACATTAGTGAACCCCAAGGCTATTTTTATAGCTTCCAAAAGCTATTGAAAACATCCTATTCTCTGTTTCACCTTATCATGACAGACGAGTGGATGTGAAAGAGCACCCAAGCACAGACCAGATTACAAATGTGAACATGGCAATGCAAATTATGTGTGACTGAATAATGATATTTTTTAATCACCGGTTGGTATATAGTGCAAAGTGCACAAGTGCAGCATTTGTCACACACAAAAAAGTTGTTGAGCTAAGAAAAGGCGAGTGCGGGGCTGGTAAATTCGGTAGAGTTGCTTACAACTCGCATTGCCACAAAAAAGAGCCAAAGCCATAAACCGCAGGCCTGGTTTGCAACTTTACGGGTATGCATGTAGAGATTTGGCCGGTGAATTTATGTGTATGCCATGTTGTTGGTTGCTGCAAAGCAGTAACTCGACACACAGCAATAAAAAAGATGCACAATATCTTCAAGTTCAGTTGGATGTTGATGAATGGGTTTAAAGCCCCAAGTTCAAGAAACGGGAAAGAGACGAGATAATTATGAAATAACTGTTGAAAATGTACAACTTTGCAAAAACAGCACTTTGCTTTGATAATTTTGTTTTTTGTTTTTTTTTCTAGAAGGGGGTTTCCAAAATATTAAATGAGTTACATTTTTTTGACATGTGAAATGGAATCCATATCCATGAACTGTTAATAATATTTGTTTGTCAGATGCAAAAAGACATCAAACCATGTGTCCAAATATGAAACAAAAACAACCAGGATCTTCTCAAAGCTGTAAAATTTAAAGAATGCTTATCTAATGACCGCGCGCATTTGCGGCCAAAAAAATTGGAAAAAAATGACCAAAGATATACTAAAAAATAAATAAACAGCACATTTTGCATTAGCATTTTTCTAAAAAAAATGCATTTTGCATTTGCATTTTTCACATTTCTTCTGAGACAACTTGCTTTTTTGGGGGGACTAATACAAGAAATGCTCATCATTACCATACTCCTAAATGCTGTTCCTCATTAATCAAAAACTCAATCAATTTTGTTGGTCCTGCCTCCTGGAACAAACTTGATAAGACACATCGAGTAAAACACTTCACCTCGTGACACTGATACTATCTCTACCAATGATCGTACTCCTAACGCTACACTTATTTTGCCTTAAGTATCGGGAACTTCTGAGGCTATCCGCAAAGTTCTACAGAAGAATCTACAGGTGTATTTCAAGACTACTAACACTCTACGGCAGCAACTAGTACACCCTACCTAAAGATCTTGTACACCCATCGCAAGCTTTAGCTAGAGCCAACCCTCTACCACACACAAACAGTCCATACACATCGACTTCAACCATGTTTGATTAAGACGTAAATAAAAATGCTTACCTCAAAGAAAAGTGATTAAAATCAAGCTTCAGATTCCAATTTCCTGCTTTATATCAATCGTTATATATTCCGGATACATACTGTACCTTGAAAATTTTTAAGTTTTCAATAATTCCGTAAAATCGACTTTGCCAAGACAACCAACGAGTGCAATTGTGTTTGAAAGTGCTCACGCTCCAACCATAACAAACAAAATGTGAGGATGACCTGCACTTTGACCACAATTGACCCGTTCACGAAAACCGGAACTACTTTTACAAGTAAAAGCCACAACTTCCAAGAAAAATGATTTGCCAGTGATGTTGCTCTGTTAGTCTCACTAATGCAGCCGTCTTGAAAACAGAGTAAAACAGCGTTGTCCTGCACAGGCCGGGTGCACAGGCAAATTTTAATGATATGTACAATATATACAATATATCTATCCGATTACAATGATATCCAATCATATCCTTGTCTAGGTCAAAATGGATGGCTACCAAAAAGACTGGCATTTGACCAATGCTGGAATCGTACCTGCAATGTCACAGTGGACCGGGAAAAAACCTATCCCTTGATTACAAAATGGAAAATGAAAACCGTGGATTTCAAGGTGAGAGAGAATACCCTTTGGTGTCCCATTCCTTGTATACTGAAAAAATAATGATATAGGCCTACCTTGACAGGTAATAAGTGCATACTTCGAAACAATTATTGTTGGATTCAATGGCACCTTTCTGCTTTTTTCATTCAACAGGAGGATTGCGAGCGGCACATGGAAATTATTCAGATACACAGCTGGCTCACATATCCCAAATCAACGGTTCGTTCATGCACAGCGTAAGTGCCCTATTCCAAGTGGCACAACATCATCCACGCGCCGCAACGACGCCCGCAATTCAAAGAAAGACAATATCGAAGCAACTCAACAATGCTGCAAAAAACCTTACAGGAACGCGAATTTTGACTTGAAAAAAAAAGGTGTGTCGTAGTGGACACAGGAGTTGGCACCTGAATTCACTTGCACCTATGCATTTGTAAAGGAGCCAAAGATGAAGACATCGAGAAAAAGATGCATGATCTCGCAGGCCGGTTCAAGACCATGGGCCGCAAGCTCGATCTTGAGCGAATGGTGACTATATAAGCTTATATAGTCGTGGCCTACCTTCAAGAGTCATCTGGTGTCATAATTGGAGCTTCCACACCCCAGATCTGATCCAGGGAGCAAGAGCTTATGAGGCTCCCACATTCCCGATTCCTTTGGCCATATGTTAACAATATTAAAAATCATAATCGAACGCATCGTGAATTGTGGCACTCATTATATTCATCTTTGTCGTAAACTAGTATGTGAGCTGGAAAAGAAGACAATTGTATCATTTCTTAATGTATTATATTATTAATGTATTTTTTGACATTATGACAATTGGCTTTCAATCACCACTTATCATTCATAGTTGTCATAGGCCCGTGCGTTGTAGCTCGTTCTGCTCACGTTTTAACATGAGCTGTTATTGTTGTAGACGACACGAAAGAGATTGTTTAAACTTTTAATTGTTAAAATAGTTATCGTGAGCCACGTTTCAGTGGCGTAAATGATTATTAGACAAGGTTACTCCGATGAACAAAGTATTTCTGTTTTTTTATTTCTACAAGTAATAAAAGAAGGGAAAGATGGGTTTTATAAAATTTGAATGATATTTTGACCAAAAATATCATTTTGCAGTTTTTAAAACTTCGAAATCACTGTATTGAGAGGTGAAACTTTGCTCGCGTAGAGGATTTTGCACTTTTGTGTTTTGGCTGGAGCAAGCGGGTCATACAGAAAGGTCAATCACTCTGACATCAGGTCAACACGCTGTGTCTTGTCAACAACAAATATCTTAGGACTTCGGTTGAGCGAAATTTCATTTTTTTACAGATTCATTCTGTGTAAAGATCTTGTTCCCAAGGAACTCCAACCTGGAGTATCTACTCCATTCCTTGTGGATCATGTGACAAAGTGTACATCAGTGAAACCGGCAGATCATTGAAAAAAGGAACCAGTGAACACGAGAAAGGACTGGGCAACACACAAAAATCGGCCATTGCCGAGCATGCTGTGGAACGACCAACATAACATCGCCTGCGAAAAGACAAAAATTCTGGGCCAGGCAGGAACACTAATTGGACTGAAGGGAAACTCATGGAAGCTTTGTACATCAAGTCTACTCCTAAAAACTTCAAGGGACAAAGGAGTGGAAATTCCTCCTGAATGGGGTAGACTACTCAAGGATGCCTCGACAATGAACCGAAAATTTTAATTACTGGGGTATCCTTTGATACTGGTGAAAATAAGGTACAACAAAGTGACTGTTTAGTTGCTCTGATGATGGCATTTGCTTGAGTGTCAATAGCTGAGCCTTCCAATTTGGATGCCCCTAAGCAAAGATTATTTTCTACTCATGCTATTACTTTCCTGAGTTAAAATTCAATGGTCTACACATACACTTGAATAGGTTGTGTCTGCTAGGCACACTGCCACTCAGAAGTATTTACCCACTCGTAGCCTACCGAGTGCTCGCCATTTAAAAAGTAAAATACTGACGAGATCAATGAAATTGCTGTTTGAATATGTCCATTACTCTTTTCTAGTCAGAAAAATCCCATGTTCTTATGGAGATTAATCATTACGACCCTCAAATTTGACATTTTATCGTCAAATCTTGCACACTTTCACTCTAGTGCTTCCTCCTTAATAAGTAATTAGCTAATTTTGCGACGACTGCTATGTGAAATTTTAACTGCAGGAATGGGCTTGGCAAAATCGGCTATCTGTTCTTTATGAGAGAAAAAAAAAAACACATGCACAATGAACTTGGCAATTCCTCAGAAGTATCCGTATTGGTTTCAATCTGCCTGTTTACATAACATTTTGCAGACATTTGTGAGTTTATCAAGAAGCAGTGAAACACTGCTTGGATCCACACTCGGCAAGCTCAAAGACCTTTTTATTTGATATGGCGGGGAAAAATGCACATGTGTAAACATTCCAAAACAATCACTGCAATGAGTACTCAAGGTGCAGACGTACCACATTGACTGCTCAACACTCAAGTAATTTAACTAGCTGCAAGTCTTTTTCAAGACTACGAAATTTCTAAGAAAACAACAAAAAAACATGATTAAAAAAAAAAAAAAAATCCCTTACCCAAAATATTGCTGGTTTGTGATCTTTTGTCCTTCTTTAAGTTAAAAATAAATAAATACTTTAAAAAATATTTTAAAGACTTGATCAATAACATAGTAAGTTAACGGTTGTTTGTTTGCAACCTAAGTGGATAAGGTGCACAGATACTTTTGAGCGGCAGTGTATCATCACTTAACATTTACACAACAATGGATTAAGTATGTTAGTCCATTGCACAGTCCCCAACTTTGGGCCATGAAAGTGAGCTTATAAGACTTGTAGTGATATTGCACTAACCCTTAAAGACTGTCAGTGATTTTCAGACGGGATCAAAATATTTGAAATTTGCAGGAATAGCTTAAAAGGTGAAGGATAAATCTTTTTCGCAACTGCAATTACAAAAACGGCAGTGTTCCAAAATACGATTCTCCATTCAATTGTTGCTTTAGTGTCGTATGAAACATAATGAATAAAAAATTCTGATTTTGTCCTTATTAGATTGCTTTCTGCTTCTGGTCTTATCAATTGCAGGGTATGTTAGGATATCTGTACTTGTTAAATACATGCAAAAATCTGATTTTTGATGATTGACAAATCACTAATAGTAAACTTCTTAAGCCATATGAACTGACAACTATAACAAACTTTGTGGCTTCTTTGACAGCACCTCCTTCAGCCATCTCCAGATCTGAATGCAAATATGGCTGTCTCCTGACCACCTCAGGTATATACCTGCCATCTGCAGCTTCTGGACCCTCTTCACATCTTAACCATTTACTGATAAACTTGTTTAGAATGATATGTCCTGTTGCTGGCATCCTTGCTTCTTGCCTGTTCCTCACCAACTGGCCATCATGGGCTGCCAACCATCCGCTCCAGATCCCAGCATCCCCTCCGGTCTATCATCACTAATTACCATTGCCCTGCTGTGTTTCATGTTTTCCATCCCACTTCATGTCCATCAGCCATTTGTGGTTCTAGGAAACCTCTGAAGGCTTTACCATCTGATGACCATCTGGCTCCATACCCTTCAGGACATCTGACTTCAAGGGTTGTTACATCATGCTTTAAGGGATAGAATGGAGATAATCACCTGAGTGATAGCACCCTTAAATCAACTTGGTCATCTAAATCAATTATTGTTTATGGACAAATTTTGATAAAGAATTGAGCTTATTGACTTGAACACATTATGAAAGTAGTAGTATGAACAAAGCAGGGCTGGCAGCTCATACACAAGCCTTATGTAGTTTGCCATTTCTCAAGCATGTTACTGAGGAGTATGCCAATCTCATGCCGATGAATTAAAATGGCCAACAGAATTAACTTTTTGTTTGTGTCACTGGATCACTCACCCTGACAACTTATGCACTGGTTGTTTTCTGACTGACAGTTTTTAGACCATTTCTTCAAAAATATATGATCTGTGTTTCATGAGCTATAAAGATTTCTCTGCTGGGAACAAATATACACAAACTGTGGATGTGCATGTAGGTCCTATATCACACAGCAGCACAGGTCTCACTTTCACAGTTCAGGCTGAACAGAATACATACTACCATGGTTATACCATCATGTGTTATTGAATTATATAATGTTGAAGGATTGGGGGACCCTACATTTCACTCAAACTTCATTAGAGATTGATTCCATTCGCTCTTTGCACCGGTTTTCGCTGTTTGCAGGTAGATCCTCAAAATGGTATTGGAATAAATAGGGTGTTTACAAACAATGCATTTGCCTCATGCAAGGTTAATGGTTTTGTTTAAAGGTAAACCTTCGAACTGTTGCATAATGCTCCATTCAGATTGAGGCCAGTTCGGGCTATTCCTGCAAATGGTGATTGGATGAAACAGTGCAAAGAGCGAATACCTTACACATATATTGCGTATTTTTCAATTGCTTTAACAAGACTTTAAAAAAATTGTGAATTCAAAAATGAGCCTTTTTCAACCAGTAAGAAAAAAGATGGCTACATCCTATCCATTTTTAGTAGACATGAATCTCAATTGGTTACAGTTCTTATATAGTGTGTATTGCTGGTAGGAATTTCCAGTATTGCGATTTCACCAAGTATTAGACCCCTACTTTACTACTTCAAATCTATGTATGTAATGACCTAGTGCATCTGTGGAAGAGATTGCTCTGCCAGCCCCCTCTTAGAAGCACGTCATATGGCTTTTCTGCAAACCACTTGACTGGTGTGGTGATTGTGGCAAAATCAACACATTAATACAATAACTTTTCCATGTTCTTAAGGTACAATAATTTTCAAATTCCATGTTTATTTTAGAGATGCTGACCAAGCCCTGAATCTTTCAAGGGGTGATTAAAGGTTTACCAGTCTACCGGGGATAGACATTACTCTGCAGAATTAAACTACACTCAGTCTACTCCTAAACTCCTGAATCACTGTGTGACCATGACAGCTTGGTCTAGGACGCCCCCAGAACTAGGGTGGTCTACAAGAGTTTATGTTGTTGATTTGTACTTGTAGGCCCTGCATAGATGATACCAGAGACAAGTTTACACTAGATCTGCAGGCTGCTGTGGGCTAGGCCCTATCATGGACTTGTTTTTCAGTGCTTGGACTTTGCTACGATCTAACTTTGGAGGTGCTAATCAGATTAGATCAAATTGAATCGATCTCTTAGGCATACACTTCAAAATTCATGCGTACTAAATGATACATTGGTATCTCCGTTTGTCTACACTCAATATGGAAAATACCTATGGTTGGATGCCTATCATATTCGGCCTATGGCCTCAATATGATACGGCACCCAACCACAGGGCTTTCTCGGTATTGTGGACAAACAGGATAACTAATAATACTACGGGAGGAATACGTATGTTTCTCCATGGCAAGCTGATCAAGAATTCTTCGGAGGACTTCAGCGGCATGGTCATTCTTGGCTTGCTCACCTATTGCAAAATATTATTAGCGGGAAAACATTAAGTTTTGGTCTTGACTGATTCGATGTTTCGATGTTATTTTTTATTAACGTAAACTGTACAAGAGCACCAATGGTTTTAGTAGTTAGAAGGAGTTGATATGTTATTCATACAATTTTTGTGTGTTTTTGGACCTCTTGATGACATTCATCCAGACAGCTGACTTTTGTTATCACAAAACATGCATTATAACTGACAAATATCATCCCACAAGGACACAGTTCAGTGGGTTGTACTTGTACATGCAATGACATGAACTTACCTATGTGTTCTGGCTATCATATAACATACCCAAAACCAGGGAGTGTATGTATTTCTAAATACATTGGTAATGTAAGACTACTGACTGTGCCACTGGGAATTGGACTGCATGGCTCATAGTGATAAAGTCAGAACGGTCAAATTACCTATCCATTTCCTGTGGAAGACAAGCATTTGAAGCATTTTTTCAAAAATGGACCTCTAGTGACTATGACCTTCAAATGCAGAAGACTCAAATGGATGGACCTTAAAGGATCATTGTGAACAAACTCCATCCAGTATATAGCCAATACCATTTTCTATAAAGCATGTTAATTTCAAAAACCCCTCTCTAATGACCCTTGATGACCTATTATCCTGTTAACACTTTCTATGACCTACTCAATTAAGACTCCCTTCCATCAATTTGGTGCATAAATATTAATTCTGTAGAAAGAGCATTTTCTGTGAGGAAACATTTTAAACGCCTTGATGCTCCTACATTTGGTGCATTTTTCATAAATTAATCTGATTTTAAAATCAAAATTCATTAGTGAGTCATGAGTTGGCAATTGCAGTTCTTTTTTTGAATCGTGAAAAGCCTCGCCATGTTCAGAATATTTTGCAACAAAGCATTAAGCAGCCATTAACACAATAGTCAAAACAGCGACACTCTCAATAAAGCAGACCCTTACCCAAATTACCACAAAGGCTGCTGACATCACAGGTGACCACAAAAGGCAAGCTTGGGTCTGCTTGATGATAAAAATTTGTGATAAATCTTGGGTTTGAAATTTTGGCTGAGATCAAAGTCTTTACTTCAAATAATTTCTTGAAAAGCTGGTAATTCTTGGTATGTTAGTGCTGTGAATATTTAATAATACCAGTACTTCTCCCCACCATGAGCTAGTTTGGTCTCTATGACAATGTTTAGCTAAGGCTTTGGCTCCAACACTCAGCTTGCTGCTTGGTCTGAAGTTAAAGAACATAGAGTACAGTCACACACTAGGCATGATTTCAAAAATACAAATCTGACTTGTAAACAATGTTGGACAATGTCTTAGATAAGGACAGTATTTCCCAAAGTAAATAATTTAACACTGATGCACTAATTAAACAGAAGTCTGCATTGGACATGAATGTTGACTTTCTAAGATATCATTTACATGGTTTAACACATATATTATTGCTTGTTCCAAAATTCCCAAAACTAAGTTTTTTTAAATGGAATATTATTGTATTCTGCTTAAAAAAATCACTAAGAGTGCCTGTAAAAGGAGGCTGTAGTAGCTCCGGAGCACATCTGCGCAATTCAATGTTGTTTACTACCATCTTTGATTGTTTATGTAGTTTGTGCACATCCTGATTTTTAGTGAGTGTGGTCAGTAATCTCATCTTCCTCACATGGCATCCACTAATACAGGTTACTGTTTGAAGCAGTCCTGCTATGTATGTCCTTGTGCCAGTGCTTTTTGAACCATGTTTTTTTCTTCTCACATTTAATATAATGCTATCAAAATGACTGTTACCAAACATTACTAATTCCTCCCCATACATGACAAAGATGTGGCTAGCGTCTGACTTACATGGAAAGTAAGTGATTTCCTTTTCAAATTCTTTGTACTCCCTCAAAACTTTCAGCTTCATTATGCAATCCCAGAGCTACTACATTTCATTCACATCAGGGAGGTTTTCGCACAGAAATCGGGGAGGTTTCGCACGAGAATCGGAGAGGTTTCGCACAGAAATCGGAGAGGTTTCGCACAGAAATCGGAGAGGTTTCGCACAGAAATCGGTGTGGTCCTTGGTGTAAGATAATTCATGTAGTTAGACTAAAGTAAAGACTCTTTTACGGAATTACGCTGGTACAATCCTTGTAATTCAATGCTAGGCTAATTCCATGATGTCTTAACATCAGAATGACCTGAAATCAGGGAGGTCTCGCACGAAATCGGGGAGGTTCGCACAGAATCGGGGAAGGTTTTTCGCACAGGACGCAAAGAGGCTTCGCACATAAATCAGGGAGGCTTTCCGTGAAGTTTTGCACGGAGGCTCCGCACAGAAATCGGGGAGGCTTCACACAGAATCAGGAAGTTTCGCAAGTAGCTTGGGAGATTTTGCACATAAATCAGGGAGATTTCAGAATCACGTGGTAATCTAATGGGTACAAAACCTTCCTAATCAGGGAGTTGTCAATTTGGTGTTGATTGTACACAATATTCATCCTGAATCCTGAATTACAGGCATTTCCATACTGACAAGGCTACCTAACGACCTTGTTTCTAACCACAGGGATTCACAGCCTTTCAAAGGCATAATGGTTGGTTTTGGGAAGTGGGTCAGTAAACCTTGTTAGGTATGGAATTCACCCTTTTTTATCCATTTTCCCAACCTGGATTCATAAATAGGAAACCCAATTGATAACAATCGGTTGGCTTCATTACATCTTACAATGAACACAAAGTAAACTAGAATTTTCCGCGGTTCTCGTCTTCCGCGGTTGCGGCGGGTTGGTTGTTTGGTTCCTTGCGGAACCTTATCAGACGTGAACCTGTAGCATTAGTAAACCTTTTTCACCACGTTAGGGGTTCCTGTCTGACTACACCGACCACAGGGCCCCTTTTCTAGCTGCTCCAAAGTCACAATGTCTTCTCTTCATTTCGAACTACCCATAAGACCCCCTTCCACGTCTGGACGCACTTTCCCAGCTGCCACAGAGCGTCCTTCCCAACTAACCCAGATCCCCTTCTCATCTATACCGAAGAATGGCCCTTTCCCAACTAACCTCGGTTCCTCCTTCCAATAACACCATGGCACATTTCTACATTACTCCACAACCCGATCCTTTTTGTCTATATGGCCCAATTTCCCAACTACCCATCCAACTACCCTTGGTCCTTTTTGGTATTACATTGATGCCGTCCATGCGCTATATGATGTTGGGCAGAATTAAAGCGCTTGACGGAATATAATGGCAAACCTCATTTACACATAAATCCTTCTACCAATTTCCTTCCTTCTCAACTACTCAGATTTCCGCCCTTTCCCAACTACGGTTCTCTTCCAACAACACCAGGGTTCCACATTATACAAGAGTGTTTGCAAATCAAAACCCCTTCCACAACAAACCCTTCCCCACCCAAGTCAGGTTTCTCATTTTCACCAATTAAAAAATTAAAAAAAACTATTTTTAATTATTTGTGTTCGTATCGATATTTCGTTTTTAAACTTTAATTATTACTAAGTTGTTGCATTTTATATGCCAGTTTCATTGTTCGATTTCCTTTTACTGTTTTATTATTTTAATTAGTATTTTAATAAATACCTACGCCACGTTTTTCCTGAACAAACTTACTTTTCATATTGTATCAGTGTGCTTTTTGTGTAGTTTTACATTCATATGCTGCCATAGCTTTTTGTTTTGCTTAAGTATTTTATGTTATACAAACTCGATCTTGGGTTTAATGTACAATTTTGTTTCACGCCCACTCCAATGTCTTTTTGTGGCCGCCAGCTATAGCTGCAGGACCACTTAGCAAGCCGTTGTGCGTGTGTAATGTGTGTTGTTTGTATGGATGTGTGGTGTCAAAAATTGTTAATTTTTTTCATGGGGCGGGCCCACATCTTATATTCTTTGATATAGCGAGCGCGAAAGAGCCGAAACCGCGAAATTCTAGTTGCAATACTTTAATTATAAAAACAGTCGTAACACAAGAAGCACAGATAAGTTTTACGTTAGACATTGTAAAACAAGTTTTTAGGCATCAAGAGGGATAGAACAATGGGCTCACAATACTGGATGAATTGTCGCGAATATTAAGTGAACATGCTAAAAACAAGTCATCTTTTAAAAAGCACGTAAGAGAACACTGGCCACATTTTGAAAAATATGCGCCCCTCAAGATTGTTCAAAATCGATATTTTTGCCTGGTTGAATGCTTTATATACAAGTGTGGGTGAATTAGTTCTCTGTGTTGGTGATTTAATGGACATGTGGGAAAAGGGAATCGATTGGTTTGGGGGGGTTCACGGAGGGAACGGGTTTGTGGAGAGAAACCTGGAAGGAAGGATCTGTTAGAGTTTTGTGATGAGAAGGAGATGTGCATAGCGAATACGTGTTTAAGAAAGAGGACAATAGGAAGTGACCTTAAGTTCAGGAGGAAAACAGTCAAGAGATTGATTTTGTGCTGGTGGGTAGGAAGGAGAAGTTTTTGAAGGAATGTTAAGGTAATTTCCCGTGGATTACAACAATGTTGGGGGTTGCCGATGTGGACAAATGGAAAGGGTGAAAAAGTGGTGAGGAAGGTAGTGCATGTGAGGAGGAAAGAGGGAAGCTGAAAGAAGAAGAGACAAAAATGAATTTTGAGATGAGAGTGGGCGAGCTTGTGGGGGATGTGTCC
>JAMKCH010020097.1:0-113401 GCA_023653785.1 Ophioderma brevispina | reverse complement strand
TTTTGTTTGAAAAGGGTGGTAAAATTAAAAATCATTCAGATTTCGCAAAAAACAGGGGGTATATTTTTGCCTTAAAAAAATTGCGATTTTGCACCAAAAAGGGGTGTTTTTTTTAAAAACCAAAAAGCACTAAAGGGTGTGTTTCAATTCTACGAACGAGCAAAGGTACCCTACAGTAAGAGGAGTGGACGGTACAACTGGGGATACACGTAACTTAAATGAACTCATACAAGGCAAATAAACTATACCACCATTTCTCTGTTTCTTAGCACTTACATGCATTCAAAGTACCAATGACATCATGATCTTGACTTTAGCTGACTTTGTCTTGATACCTTAAAATCTATGCAGGAAATATGTGAGTAATTAGAAACCAAAAGGGTTATCTGAATATTGGAAGATAAGACTTGAATGACTTTGATTATTCATGCATAAGCTATGGAAGTCGGTTTCTATATCAGGTTTCTGGGGGTTTTTTTGCACAAATCAATTAATATTCCTCGAATCGTTATTTTTTTTCTGAAAAAAAAAATGCATTTTTATAGAACCATATTTAAAATGTAATTTTGCATTTTTTTTTTTTTTTTTTTTTTTTTTTTTACAATTTGGTGTTTTTTAGTTTTTGTGTTTTCACTTTGTGTTTTTTATTTGTGGTTCATTAAATTACCAAAAATATATTCCAACAATTCTGTTTGATTTAAAGCAAATTTTAGTAATACATGTACATTGCTCCATAGACCAATGTCTGTCAGTGTTAATGGACACACATTATAAAAACCGTGTTTAGGAATTTAAACACAAAATTTGTCTCCAATCTGTAAACATGTTAAATTCAAATCCCACCAACACGTCTGCAGACCACAGGGCATTTAAAGGGATGAGCACGATTTGCTGATCCAAAAATCATCAAAATCATATTTTGGTATTTTTGGTTAGTGACATAGATGTGTTAACATAACCTGTAAGTGTTTGGCTTGAAATCCATGCATATTAAAGACAAGCAATACTTTTGATCCAATTCTGTAATTTCTATACGTGCAAATAAAAATTCCGACTTGAGATAAAAAAAAGCCTTTCCATGTGAACATCCCAGATTTATAAGCTGTATATTGTGCACCATGGTTCCCGGACAGTTTGACCTAAACACAAAATTATTGATCTTTGTTCATACTGTACTGGTTAAACCCCAATCAGCTGTTTTAGTGTAGATTTTGAGATGCCATTGCTGTATTTCTAGTTGAGGGAGACGTATGACAAATTTTTTTTTTCAAATACTTTCATAGCTGCAAAAGTCACTCTTTTCATGAATGTTTTTTTTTTCGTTTCTTTCTTCAACCCTTGAGAAAAACAGCACGAGCGATGTATCAAATGGACGTTTCCATACAGAATAGGGGTGTGTTTCCGAATGTGCACTAACCATTGCAAAATATTTGAAAGCATGTTTGTGTTTTATGCAACACATATTCCGAAAAAATACATTTTTTAAATTTATTCCAAGTATATGGGCCTTCCATATTTATTGTTGAGACATTTAGCCGTAGCAACCAGTCTCATTGTACACATGTCTACCTCTTTTACATGTCTACCCAAAAATTGATCAGAAATTGAGTACTGGCAGGCAATTTAAAACGTTGTTTAGAACCGGCTCTCAACCAATCACAAATGCGGAAATCGCCTAATGATCTGTGAACAAGTGTTTATACCTGGGTTAGAGTGGCGAATGCCAAATGGTCAGAAATCATGCAAGTTGAGGCTGATTTCCATTAACTAAATGATTTTGTGAGTAATCTGTACGGTACAGAGAAAATGTACGGTAAACATGAACAACGGTAACATAGTGGTTATATTACCCCACCCTCAAAATTTTGATTGAAATATTATTTCTCAATTTTTATTTCACAGATTGTCACAGGAAAATTACTTTGTTTATGATAAAAAAGAGCAGGGGTTTCCCTAGTTTTGTTTTTGCAGTTGCACCTGTTAGATTGCACAATAGGGGAATGGGGAATTCCCCAAATTAACTTAGAAACTGAGTCACTTGTTTAGCTTGAAAGAATCAAAACATGTTGAAGGGATAGGTTAATAATTCCCCCATAAAGTTTATATTGAAGTGATGTAATTCAATAAGATGTAATTTTATGTGCATTCCATTGGGTCATCTGTGTCAAGGTTATTTTTTGCATGATTCTTGTGGTTAATTCTATTTTAAGACTTTGGGAACTTTGGAGTCAGTAATTAATGGAGATTTGAGTTAAGTCTCGCCGCCAGCAACCTACAGTAACAAGTAGCTACGAAGTTTATAGCTTAGTTTTTTTAATCTACAATAATGGTAGCTTTGAGTTCTACATAGTGCCAGGGATTTAATACTTTGGGATGCCGCCAGAGCTTTATACTAGATTTGTCTGCTGTCGTCTGTTAAGCCAAAAGAGCTTCAGTTTTTTGGAATCAAAAAGGGATTCCAGTTTGTGGTCCTATATGGGACCTAGCGACGACTGATGGTGGGATAATACCTTGAGTTTATATTGGGGAACATTATGTCGTCGAGGGAATGCCCCCTGTCGTCTTGAACTTCTGACAAATTATCTTCAATACTCAGAAGATTTTGCATGGAATATACCATGGATATTTATGTGACCTTAATGGCCGTCATTTGGAGTCTTCGCTGTGAGGACGTATCAATCGTTGAGCTGCACGCTTTCAACACAGGACAATTGAGAACTCTAAGTATAATCTTAACTACTTGTGTGTAATTTTAACTAGTAATTTTTTGTTTGGAGGCAAACCAAATTCTTGAACCATCATGTTTACAAATCATTATTGGCCTTCTGAACTTTTCAAATGGACATTAATTTCCCAACATGATAAAACATGTTATCCAACCATTTCTGGTGGTTGATATAGAGCAGGGGAAGAATATCATAGGGGCCTTATGTTTCGTTTACCCCCACTACAGAAAAGGTTTATAACACCTTTGGTAGTTAGTATGGGCCCCTATCATCAATGCAATGTAGTTAGTACTCTCAATTGTGGTATCACTTTTTCAATAGGGCCAATTTAACGTTTTACCCCCAAAGGGGTTCAAATTTTTAAATGCTCCATCATGTTAAAAACGTATGCCATAGGTCCGTCTTGTCATAAGCTTCCAAAATTGTAAATAGTTTTTACACCATGACCATGGTTTTTTTTTAGTTACATAAGGATAAAATGACTAAAATGGTAAACAAAGGTCATCTCAATTTGTACAGTTAATCTGATATATTTTAAATACTTGCAAATCATTGCCTGAGGTAAAAGAGGGCTCCTAAAAGGTAATAGTTTTTATTAATGTTAAAATGCTTACTTACGGATGAGATAATGGGTCAAAGAATGTCAACACCAATTGGATTGTGGTTGTCCTATTACCTATTTTGTCCCATAACCTGGTCTATGCATTTGCAGATGGTACAAACTTTTCCTTATTTTTGACACATTAAGCTAGAATGAACAACTTCTTTCAATTTAACCAAAATTGGAGCAACTTCTGATTTTGACCGCTGTACAAATAATGAAATGACCTTTTTTACCATTTTGAAGCCATTTTACCCTACTCCCAACCAAGTCATAGATGGTACATAACTATACATTTATGGAATCCTTATGACTAGACGACAATATGGCAAACACTTTTCAACATGATGGAGCATTTAAAAATTTGACCACTGTGCAACTTAAATTGACCCCTAATTGAAAAAGAGATACCACATTTTGAAAGTACGACCTACCTAGCAATGATGTAGAGGTCCAATACTAAACTACCAAAGTGTCAAACACCTTTTTGTAGTGAGGAGTAAACAATGGTGTTTGCCCTGGGTCCCAGCTCCTCCTCTAATACAAAAACCAGCTTTTGCCACAATTTTGTGGCCAAGGTTGAATCAAAATAACCAAACTTGTGTTAAAAAAATAAATAACAATAACCTAGATGCGTCTTATAATACACTTTGAAATTTTTCATAAAGAAAACATTCCATTTTAAATAAGAAATACATATGAAACACACAAGAATTCCACACCTTTTGTGAAAATAATTCTAACATCCTACCACACAAAATGGTCATACAAGGCCCATATCACGAAAGAAACCACATAAACACCACCCACCATCGGATTCTGTGTAAGGTGCTCTCCTGGCAAAATTTTCACCACCACTTATTGACATCATCTCGTACCTTTGAGTCATAATAACCTGGATCTCAAGTAATAAGTGGCTCGATCCTTAAGCCTTTGAGGCAAGAAACTTAACAAACTGAAGCAGTGTTTTAACATCTTAAAGGGGCATCCACTACCTCGTCCCCCGACTTACCTAAAAAAGTTGAGATTTTTTCTATCATCTGAAGCAATTAGCCTTAGTAATCCATGTGTACCAAATCTTTGCATGCAATTTGGTCGTATCTGTACGAAATTTGCAAATTTGTATTTTCTGCTGTCCGTAAACGGACAAAGTACCGCACAGCGCCTTAGTGGACCATGGGAAACATCAATTGCTTGTAGCACAAAACCACAAGATTGAACAACTCAAATTTTTACCAATCTTTAAAAAAAAAAAAAAAAAAAAAAAAAAATAGGTGCTGGAATCATCACGAAATGCACCTTTATGTTTAGTCTAAAAAGTGATTGAGTTGAAAGTATTGGATTTTTTTTTTAAACTTGATTAACCAAAATGCCTTTTGTTTTGGTAATCAGTAAAAAATGGTCCAGTTTAATAAGCATTCTTAAATTCTACTTTTCAGGTAATCAGTATTAAGGAGAGCGTGGCCTTAGCGGTTAGGGTGCTTGCCTATGTGCGCAAATTACCCAACAAATCCCAGGTTCGATCGTTGGGGTCACTTGCTGGGATTTGTTCGGGTCTACAATTCTGGATTTAATCTATATACGAGCTATTGATTAAACAGAATACCACCTCTCTCCATGGTTCACTTGGATTGGGCCAAAGAATCATGAAAAGCATCCCGTCCTTCGAGAGGGGAAGTTAAGCCATCGGTCCGGGTGGACATGCGAGTCACCAACGTAAATGTAAATCGCAGTCAGTGTCAAATAAGAGTAGGGTAACCCCTGATGTTCCCAATCCCCCCCCCCCCCCCGGGGGCCGCCACAGTCCAAAAAGCAGGCCATGTTAGCGTGTCCGTATCATGGATATACACGGCCCTGGTTCACCTTACTAAGTTGAGAAATCCTGACACCACCCAGGATTGTTTGCGAGCCCCCATTCTTGCCACTTATTTTGGAGTAATCAGTTTTAAAATGGTCCAGTAGTTGGATAGCATCACTCTCGAACTATTTTTAGTTATTAGTGTTAAAATGGTACAGTGATAGCCACCATTCTTAAAATTTCCTTTTTCGTCATCAGTTTAAAATAGTACAGTTTGTTATCCACCATTCTTAAACTATTCCTTTTTTGCTCATCATGGTGTTAAAATGGTCCAGTTTGATAGCCACCAATTCTTAATATTCCTGTTTGGGCATTAGTGTTTATGGTCCAGTTTGGATAGCCACCATTCTAAACTTTTCCTTTTTAGTACTCAGAGTAAAATGGTCCGTGATAGCCACCATTCTTAAAACTCTCCTTTTTGGTCATCAGTGTATAAAATGGTCACAGTTTGATAGCCACCATTTTAAACTTTTCCTTTTTATCATCAGAGTTAAAATGGTCCAGTTGATAGCCATCATTCTAACTATTCCTTTTTGTCATGTGTAAAATGTCCATTTGATAGCAATCATTCTTAAATAATCCTTTTTGGTCATTCAGGGGTTAAAATGGCCCAGTTGATAGCCACCAGTCTTAAAAAAACTTGTTCCTTTTCTGGTCTAGTGTTTAAAAATAGTCCGTTTGATAGCCACCATTTCTTAAAAATATTCCCTTTTGGTTCATCGTGTAAAATAGTCCAGTTTGCTAGCCATCATTCTTAAACTTTTCCTTTTTGGTATCAATGTTAAAATGGTCCAGTTGATAGCCACCATTTTTACACTTTTCCTTAGTCATCAGAGGTTAACATGGTCCAGTTGATAGCCTCTTCTTAAACCTATTCTCTTTTTGGTCATTGTTAAAATGGTGACAGTTTGATAGCCCCCATTTTAAACTTTTCCTTTTAGTCATCAGAGTTCAAATGGTCCAGTTTGAAGCCCATCATTCTTACAATATTCTTTTTGGTCATCGTGTTAAAATGGTCCAGTTGAATAGCCACCATTCTTAAACTTTTCCTTTTAGTCATCAGAGTAAAATGGTCCAGTTTTGATAGCCTCATTCTTAAACTATTCCTTTTTGGTCATCAGTGTTAAAATGGTCCCATTTGATAGCAATCATTCTTAAACTATTCCTTTTTGGTCATCAGTGTTAAAATGGTCCAGTTTGATAGCCACCATTCTTAAACTTTTCCTTTTTGGTCATCAGTGTTAAAATGGTCCAGTTTGATAGCCACCATTCTTAAACTATTCCTTTGGTCATCAGTGTTAAAATGGTCCAGTTTGATAGCCACCATTCTTAAACTTTTCCTTTTTAGTAATCAGTGTTAAAATGGTCCAGTTTGATAGCCATCATTCTTAAACTATCCTTTTTGGTCATCAGTGTTAAAATGGTCCAGTTTGATAGCCACCATTCTTAAACTATTTCTTTTGGTCATCAGTGTTAAAATGGTCCAGTTTGATAGCCATCACTCTCGAACTATTTTTTAGTTATTAGTGTTAAAATGGTCCAGTTTGATAGCCACCATTCTTAAACTATTTCTTTTGGTCATCAGTGTTAAAATGGTCCAGTTTGATAGCCACCATTCTTAAACTATTTCTTTTGGTCATCAGTGTTAAAATGGTCCAGTTTGATAGCCACCATTCTTAAACTATTCCTTTTTGGTCATCAGTGTTAAAATGGTCCAGTTTGATAGCCATTATTTTGTGAACAATATTTGTGTTGTCAGTGTTAAAATGGTCCCATTTGATAGCCATCATTTGTGAACAATTTTTGTGTTATCAGTGTTTTTATAATTTATCATTCTTGACTATTTTTTTTTAGTATTAAAGTTGTATCCTTGGAAAATCTCTTTGTGTCCCTTGAACAGTTTTGGGCTGACTGCCAGTCCGGAATGTTGCCGTAGCCGGCAGTATATTGCGAGTCCGGCAATACTAAGACCAAGAATCCTGTATTTTTCATGGGAAGTCATATTTTTACCCATGATAATGTATGTTATGTCACTAAATTTTCACCCAGACCACAAAGTTTCATCTTCGGGTTGTGTTCAAATTTGAAATTGAATTTGATCTTTTTAGTTTTTATTGAAATTTTTAGTTAAATTGTTTTTATATCACAAAATATATTTTTTATTCATAGTTTATCATTATTTGACAAAATACAATCTATAATCTAAAATCCCATTATTATATTAACTAACCAACTTTAAATTTTCCATGCCTTGCAATGCATTGGGAAACAACACTCCGTTTCCAGCAACACATTGCTGGCTACAGCACAGGCCGCTACAACAGCAACATTGCCATATCCGGCAGTCGGCCTAACTGTTAAAGCATATAAGACAGTGATTTTTAAAATAAAAAACTTTTGCTTTCTCGCTTTCAATATAATGAAGTAACATACAGTACAGGGATTTTTGTCATTAAAGGTGCATTTCGTGATTCAGCACCTTATGTTTTATTCATTGATCACTAGATTCCCGAGAAACGCTATTCTCAAAATTTGAGCTGATCACGATCTTGCGGTTTTGTGTTATGAGCAATGCTCGTTTCTACGGCCCCCATAGGCTACTGTGCTGTAATTTCTGTCCGTTGCGGACAGAAAATACAAAAAATGCGACTTTCTTCCAAGATGCGACCGAATTACACGTAAGATTGGGCAAGTGGATATAAAAATCTCCACAATTTTTTAGTAAGTTCGGGGGGGCGAGGCTGTGGATCCCGGAAAATGCCCCTTTAATTTTTTTTAAATTACTAAAACTCAAAAGGTTCTGAAATCCTAAAATAGATCTCAAAAGAACCCAAACTTGGATGTATATAAAATAAAAATACAAATAACAGACACATTCTATCCTGAACCCTCTTTTAAAAGGTATAGAGAGATGGTTTTTGCATCACCAAAATCAAATCAAGCTTTGAACTGATGTTAAAGCCTCTATCAGTGATTTTTTCACAATGTAAACATATTTATATTTATGCTTGTTACTAATAAAAGTCGAGTCTCCACTTTTAGGTCTAGAAACAGTGCGTAAATGCCACCTCAAGACCGTTTTAAAAGCTTCAGTGTTGTTTTCACAAGAAAGGAATATAAGTTTGATATGACCTAACATTAGCAATTTAGGGACAAACTCGGCATTTTGAATTTTGAAAAAAAAAATGACTGATAGTGGCTTTAAACATTCCAAGAGATATGGTTCTACACAAAAGAAGAGGATTCTATCATGAACTTCCCTTAAAGATTAGTGAGTAAAGAGATGGTTTGTGTCACTGAAAAAGAAGAAATTAGAGCAACAATGGTTAAGAGGTGATGATCACCAATGAACGCTGTGCCATTGTGAACAAACCTCAAATTCATCAGGCTCAAGACCTCAAGCAGGACTAGCAAAATCCTTTGCTATTGGAAACGTAAGCACATTGAATAAACCACACTTCAAACCGTGGTTATAAGAAGGGTATTTCAACTGCCAGAAAACTTGAAATGCCCTTCAAGAGTCACTGACTTAGGATTGACTACCAAGAAGTGACACATGGAGCTTAAAACCAGACACTATATGGATACACCGGCTTCATCGGTAGTAATAAATTCACTGCCCTAGAATAACATACAAACCACAAATCACCAGTTAGTCAACCCCATAACCTACTAAAACTGGATGGTAAACACAATGGTATACTGATATCAATAATATAGGTCAAGCAATAACAGCTGATTTTTGAAGAGCCCCCCAATTTTGAGATTTTTGAGAATTTGAGAATCTTTGCACAGTTGTGTTGGTAAATTAAACACAAATTAAGTCCCCCTCTGATTTCTAATGTAGGAACTTTCGTCCTAGTCATGACAATTGGAATATCAGCATGGGTTTTATTTTGGGACCATAAGAATGTTTGAATGTCCCTTTCTTTAAAAGCAATACAGCACCGTTTTTGAGACACTCCCCCAGATTTTCCAAAAAATGTTGAGGTTTTGTTGACAAGTTTCATGGTAATTGTCTAGTCAAATATACCTGTGAATGGTAAGCTAGCTTGTCTAGTAGTGCAAAAAGAAGGAATTTTGTCTAATTAATAATGACTATCGGTGATCTCTGATAATAATTATCGGTTGCTGAAAAACCTCCTTTCATATGAAATAAAGGAAAATGCACCAAGTATGTGTCTATGCCATCATTAGTCGTTCAGTTGGTCAGGCAAGTCAAGTTAGAGGTCATTTTATTGGGGTGGAAGTATTTCTCAATGGATGCGACAGAATTGGCATTGCCAGCTCCGCCGTTAAATTACAATCGCGGATATATGCGGATTCTAATTACAAAATCCCGTTTTATGACAAATAGGCACTTTTGAGCATTATCATTAAAGCAGGTATAGTTTATAGACATTTACCAACATACTTGCAAAATTTTCAAATTTTGAAAATTGGCGACACTCTTAAAAATGTGCTGGTATTGCTTAACCAGTTGGTTTAAAAGTATAGACTTCTCACTGTCCCTAAATATCACACACCTAATGCATAATGATACAATTCCATGACTTCCCACATTCACAGACATGACCTCAGCCCTGAAAATAAGAATTCCATACTAAATGACTTTGTTGACTGTATGAACCCTGTAGCATGTGCATATTAAAGTTGCCAAATTAAACAACACAGAAGCCAATAGTAGTTTGAAACCATGAGTGATCATTTTGTCATGGTGCCGGCATCAGATGTATATTGGTGATTAATACCACGTTTGTAATAAGCTAAGACCATGCACCAATCTATAGTGTGTCTCAAAAATATGTTTGGGATAATCATCTCTCTCTCTCTCTGATTTCTCCTGAAGATTTGTTTTCTTTATGATGATTTATCACCTTACAATTGACAAATAATATATGACAAAGACAAAATGTTAAGTTGGCCACATATAGGTTCTGTTGTTAGAGTTGCTTTGCCAGTTTAAAGGTGCATTTCGTGATTCCATCACCTTCTGTTTTATTCATTGTTCACTAGATATCCTTGAGAAAAGCTTATTCACAACTTTTTAGCCGATCCCGACTTTGCAGTTTTGTGTTATGAGCAAATGCTAGTTTCCCACGGTCCCATAGGCCACTGTGCTATAATTTCTGTTCGTTTACGGACAGAAATTACAAAATTGTGAATTTCTTACAGAGACGAGCGAATTTGCACGTAAGATTTGGCACACATGGATTACTAATGTTAACGGTTCAGATGATATGAAATCTCAACTTTTTTAGGTAAGTCGGGGGGACGAGGCTGTGGATCACCAAATGCCCCTTTAAAATCCGCCATTTAATTCTCTTTAAATTCTTCAACACATACTTTTTTACTCCTTCAAGCATATAATGTCCTCAGTACATGTAGTTCATTTTTGGTGCATTTTATTGTTTTTGTTTGTGTTTGTGTTGTGTGTGTTTGTTTTTATATTTTTTTGCATTTAATTTACTTTAGAAAAATTAATGCTATTGTAAATTTGGTGGGTTGTTAGATGGTTGTTGTCCAGAGTTGCGGTCGGTCCAAACACCGCCCTCCACTGAGCCGATTCCTAGACCAGTCCCCGCGAATATAAAGAGTTTAAATGAGGGTATTGAAACATCCATTTTCTTTACGTCCATGCACTATTGGTGAGGAAAGATGGGGAAAGGGTTCTGACCCGAGCTTCTGACTGGGGGTGATCACCACACTGGTATAGCCAGGTGGGGGCAGAATACACCTCTAAAAAAAATTGAGCCGAAATCAGAAGTAAAATATTCATGTTAAATCAGTCCTTTTTCGGACTCTTTGCCATGCAACTGGGTTATTTTTGCCTGTGATCGGGACATTTTCCCCCTTGCCCCCTCAGAACTACCGGGCTGGCTACGTGCCTGGGTCACCCCCTGTCCTCTCTGGCTTTACCACTGGCCCTGAGTTCACCTCACTCCCAGTTAACAGACTCCAGTCAAACATGCAGCTTTTGTGTCAGAAAACAACATCTTGTTAAATAATTTTTTAAAAACTCACTAATGAATATAGTGAAGCTTTCCCTTATTATGACATATTTCACTTTGCCTTTATTTCTTATTTTATTCTGGATACACTTTAAGATGGCATATGTAACCATTTGATAAGCAGATAAAAAAGAAAGAAAAAAATACTGATACCATCTGTATGGCCTTACTCTAATTAAACACTGAGTTGAGACAGAATTCACCCTGCCAAACAGTGAGCCAGTGTGTCGCGTGTGTGACGTAATTGGCTGGGTTTATTCCAGACGGACAAAGGCCAAAGTGATGTTTCTAGATTGTCAAATTTAGAGATGTTGTTGCTGAATGGCAGTAAAACACTTGGAATAATAGATGTTATGCTTTGGTATGTGCCAAAGGGTGTTTAAAATCAATCCCACAATGCATGCATTGCAATGTGCCTATACTGTACTGCACTAAACACGTCAGTACTTTTAGGGATAAAAAGTGTTTGAGAAGTTTAAAAACAACAACAAGACATTTCATGATCATGCAAAAAAAAAAAATCCCTAAGTACTAGCACCTTGTGGGCTAAAATTAGCATAATAAAAGTCAGGGGTTTTATGTGTTAAGAATAGGCTTTTGTGGGATCACATGACTTTATTGAAGTGAAATTTCCCAAAACAGGTGCATTGTGGGATTGACTCACAGCCTCTGGGTATGTACCTCCTTTGCCAATTTAATTTCTCTTGCAGATTAGGCAAAGTTAAGGTTTGCATGATATTATCTCTGAATGTAACACTATTTTCAAAATGAATACTGAAGGGCTGTCTCATATTTCTTTGAAATTATGTAACATGAAAACATAAAATATCTTATTTTTGCCGAGCAGCCCTACAGATAAATTCAATCCATGCTAGAGTCAGTTGGGCAGTCATCTTGGTAGATAAACCTATTTTGCATGAATATTGCCAAGGGGCACTGACCTAAAATGATGGTACAGATATTTGTTCTCTTTCAGACCCCCAAAGAGACAATTTATTCTCTGTGCTCAGAAGAAGAATATTACAATTAAATACAAAAAAAGTAGCACAAAACCTACATCATACATTTACACAAATGACAGTATAATATGGGGTATATGATTAAGTTTAGACCTCCAGTTTGCACCTCTTATGCAGTTTTTCATACCCTCTTTTCAAATAAGCTCCAGTATTAAGATCCTTATTTTGCCACAAAGAAGCTCCCAAAATCTTAGCACCATAGCTAAAAATTGGAGAATATTTTGTATTTCTTCAGTGCCACAGCCTCTAACTTTCCCCACAATTCAGTTCCCAAGACCATAAAATACAAAATAATCTCTGATGATGTAAGTACACTTCAACAAAAGTGAATAATACTACCAAATTAAAATGAGTTGCATTTTGTGCAAATAGGTGTTGAGTTTTTTACACTTTCACCCCAGTTAGATTATAATTATGTTACAGCACATAAATCAGTGGCTTCAAATGTACAATGTTGTCATAGTTTTAAAACCTCCTCCAAAATCAAAATGCCTTATACAGTATGTAACATTGAATTCAAATTTATTTCAACTATGGCATGGAAACCAAATTCATATCAGAATATCCATCATGCATTAAGATGTTTTGTTGCAGACATTTCTGATGGAAATCTTAATTTTACACAGAGGAGGCAATGGCCAATGGCCCACTTTACAATAGGATGTTTTAATTACATAGGTCAAATGCACACACAGGTTTTTCCCACCCAGCAATGAATTTCAAACCAATATTTTAGGTAGATCCCTGCCTCTCTAATGAGCACTCCTCCCCATCCTTGATCATTACACCTGTGTTGTCAGACAAAAATTTAAAACTCCCGCAGAGAATAGTAAGTTATGATACGAAAAGACCTTTTAATCCCGCCCGTATTGTGGAACATGAGCCACCTTGTAGATTTAAACTTCTTTCGTGTTCTCATCTTTGAACACCTTGTTAGTAAGTACTCCTTGTTCTAGTAATAACTATAAGCTTCTATAAGTAAAGCATCTCTTTTTTAACACCTTCAGGTGTTTCTCACTGATAATGACTCAAATCCCTCTAGTATCTAATAGTGGTATATTGCTATGAAATGCAGGGAATGATCAAGCGATCGGGACTAAGGTATGATTTTTATTTTGCAGGTGTACATAACAACGTGTCTGGTGATTTGCTTATAGAAAAACATAGTGTAAGATGATTCAAGGAAGATGGGACTTGATAGCTGCCTTATGATAATTTCAATTTATCTAGGACAAACATGCTTAGTCTCAAGTATGTGACTCCTGCAATAATTCCTTGGGTGATGACAACTTACCATAGCAACAATTTCTAAAATTGTCTAACACATGTAGTAGACTTTATGGAGCACACGATATACACAAAGGTGATAAGAACACAATTGTGTTTTAAGGCAGCTATTTACTGTCTTAAGGCTTTCTTATGATCACTAGATAACATTTTTTAGATGTACGTTAGGTCATTCACATCTTGGAGACGAATCAGAGCAAACAAACTCTTGAATGAGGACAATGACTTGTTAAGTGTCCTTCCCATTCCTTGGATATTTCCCTCCCCCCTCTCCAAGGAAGGTGTGCTTGAAAAAAGAACAGAGCTGCTAATTACCGTATAACAATTATAGTGGGATTACATTTTCATTATGATATTCAATTATCTGGCTTGCTTTGCTACATTCAAAAAATGCTGAATTATTACACTGTGCATGGAATATGGTGGTATTATAAATCATGCCTTCTACTCTAATATCTAACATCTTGCATATAATCAGTCCTGTAAAATGATATCCATTTTTGCAATGTTACATGCAGAAATCATCAGAATTCTTTAAACGATTATGCCAATTACCCTTGTGACCCAAAGGACAAAGCCAATTTGTCTTACTGAATATGATCCCATATGTGGAACTGTACATCTCTTCATATGCCTTTGTTCATACACATACTGCTCTTCCAAAAGAAATTATATCCCAATAATACAGAAAATGAATCCAGCATGACTTACTTCTGCCGTCCCTTCTCTGGCGGTTTTTCCGGCTCATCATTGCGTGGCACCTCGCGTTCGTCGTCGCGATACGTCGAGCGCCTTTTCGTAGACCACTTCCTCAACATCGTGCACAGATATCAGTGCGTCAATTCGCTGTATAACTCACTTTTATATCATCATTCATACCAAACACAATTAATGGCCAATTATGGAGAACACGCCCATAATTATCGAGTCAAGAATACCACCCAGGTTTTCTCCTATGGGATTTGGCCGACTAGGCAGAAAACGAGCATCAGTTTCAATTTCCTAAGTGAGCATTTATAATTGGCTCTATCCAATAATGCCTTTATGAAATTGACTCACAACTAGGTTCGTCTTTTCACTTTCAATTGTTTGCTAACCTACACTGAACAGGCTTTTTGCCATACATGTTGCTTATACATATCAACAAATTTAGGATACAAATAAAGTCTAATCCAAATTAATGAATGTCTGATTGGTGCTTTATTATCAATTACTGTGCAAAGTTTGAATTAAAAAATGCATATTCAAAAAAGGTTACTTTAAAGGGGTATTCTGTGTTTTAGTACTTTTTTGTATGGCTTTAAAATATATATTTTTTAATTTCCAAAAATGAAGTTGATTCTGACGGTGTGTTTTTGTGATACAAATGAGATGTTTGTATCAAAGTGCCTTACATACTAGGCCAAGTAAAAATAAAATATGGTTTCCGTAACCCTTCCATCCCTAATTTTTAGTGGCAAGAAAAAAAAATGTTTTGGGAAAAAATTACGTCTTCTTTGTCAAATTCTGACAACACTCCATAGACTCCACACATAAAAAATTGCACAAATAAAATTTATCTCCTTCCTTCTGTCCCAAATTTTTCAGATCATGTTACTAGACACAAAAATTAATTTTGTTAGGCCCTACTGTTTTAGACAATGAGCTATTCCATTTGGGATCCATTTCTCTCTCTGCAGTGCACTCAGCTAAATCCACAGAGAGCGTGTATTTTCAAAGGAAGTTATCAGGACTTCCATTTGAAATCCACACTCCCTCTGTGGAAGTTCTAACCTAATTGTTCCACAGAGGGGATGGGTATTTTTAAATGAAGTTATCCAGGGCAATTCCATTTGCAACCTATACTCCCTAGGTGATGGACTTACTCATGGTCTTCAATAGAGGGTGTGTATTTCATTTGTAGTTACCCAATAGGAGCTAATAGGTTATTCCACTTGAAATCCATACTCCCCTGTGGAATACTTTACTTATCTTCTACAGAGGAAGTGTGTATATCAAATGTAGTTACCCAGTAGGTTATTCCACCTGTGGAATACTTTACCTAAATCTTCCATTGAGGGAGTATGTATATCAAATGTAGTTACCCAGTGGACTATTCCACTTGAATCCATACTCCCCTGTGGAATACTTTACCTAAATCTACCACAGAGGGAGTGTGTATATCAAATGTAGTTACCCAGTGGACTATTCCACTTGAATCCATACTCCCCTGTAGAATACTTTACCTAAATGTTCCACAGAGGGAGTGTGTATATCAAATGAAATAGCCCAATTCCCAATTTTGCATGTACAGAAAAGATCATTCATTTGGCAAATATTTATTACCACTGGTGTACAAAACTCACAACTTTTAAAAGGCTAAGTAAAGTGATGAGGTTTATGGGTCACAGAATGTCCTTTCACTGCAAAATTGTTTTACTTTATTTATTCAGAAATACACCCAAATTACAGACTTTGGGTGATTGGATAGCAACTCCATGCCCTTTAAAAAAAGAGGTCATTATTTCTCAGGAGGATATCAATTCTGAGTCTTTTTTTAAGCTTTTTTTCCTGGAAAAATATATCAGTCACAACATCAAATTGAATTAACACAGTAACCATCATGACTTAACCCTGGAAGTGTAGCATGCTACAACTATAGAATAATCATTATAAAATAGGCCATGGCCTTGTTCTTCTGTATGCCACTGAACTCTATTCATATTGTCAAAGTATGATATTCTACCTTGTAGCAAATGGACTACAGCAATAGTATGTTTACCATCACATGACAGCAAGATACACCCATCAGAAATACTAACTCAAGGCATTCCACCAATGGTCAATTATATATTTTACAGTGAATACACATTAGCATCATCAAGACGGGGCAAGATCATCATAGAGCTCTCTCCCTATAGCCTATTTCTTTAGTGCAAATTAGATTAATTTCGTTTTACCCAGTAGCAACAACAACAATTTATGGGAAGCCAGCTTGCTGAGGGCATGCACTTTATAAGCGTTTATAACAAAGGTTAGGTTAGACGCAGAACCATATACATATGTCTCTGAGATCTTACTCAAAATAGCTCTAAATAACAATTTGGTGGCTCTTTAAAGACACTATCCCTGATTCACCCGAAGGAGTCAAAATATTTGAAATTTGTAGAAACAGTTTAAAAGTGAAGGATTAGTCTAATGAATTCTCATAAGTTATTTTTCCAACTGAAAAATTACTAGAAAAAAAAAAACATTATTCAAATATATAATACAATTATGTGTTGTAAGTCGAGTCGATGCAAGGAGTCACTTTCTTTAAAGAACCATAAGGTTTTTGCTCATAACATCCAAACCAAACATCCTTTAGCCCTAAGATTTCACAAGGTAAATGAGAAAAATAGTAGCTTTCTTCAGATATCAAAATTTGGACCGCTTCTGGTAAAATCTTTGGTTCTGGGGACAAGATTATTAGCGATCGGTCCATGGCCCTTAAACAAATTTTTTTTTTCTCCTTCAGTGATCTTCTCTAAAGTTACACACATCAAATATATAATATCACAAAAATCAGAAGACTATAAAAGAATAATTCAAGCATGGGATCTTCAAGGGGGCACATGTCCCCCCCCCCTCCCCCCCCCCCCCCCGGAGTGGACTTTTACTCTGAAGTGTTTGAAGAAGAGGTATGTGTAGTATATTTATTTTTGTAGATGGTTGTTATGCTTTAAAAGGGGGATGGGGATGGCTTGATTTTAAGTATATACAGTTTTTTTCATCTTGATAAAATTGCCTTCACCCCAAAACCCCATCTGTAAAGTTTCACACAAATATTTCAATCTGTTTTGATGTGAAAGCTAGAAACATGATTTTGTGAGCACCATAGAGTTCTGTGTAAAATTAATATTGGTCAACCAAAATGGAGTACACTTCACTCAATCCAAAGTCCAAACCAAACATCTTTTAGCCCTAAGAGTTCACATGGGAAATAAGAAAAATAGTAATAGTTTGTTTTTTTTTTTACACCAAAATTTTGACTACTTCCAGCTAACTCTGGGGTTCTGGGGACGAGGCTATTAGTGATCGGGCCATGGCTCTTTAAATATATACACTAGGATTCTGTGATTTCTTCGAAGTGCTGGTGGGAGAAGACATCTGACAGGGGGAACAAGCCCTTTGAACTCCCCATCTGCACTCTTATTTTAGATTGCTAGACATGTTGTCAAAATACATCAATTGCATTCAAATTGTTCAAAGAGATTAAGCCAGATTGTTTCAGTAGAAGCAGAAGATTCAAATTATAGTTTTTAAAAAAATTGATGCAAATGTCTGAAATTTTATGAAAACACCCCTTCATTTTGATAATAAATGGGTTTGTCCCTCTAAAATACAATGTTATTCAGCCATTTTTACACAATTGTTTCAAAACCTCCTGTAATTAATTCCATCAAATTAAAAGAAAAAATAGTTGTAAAGTGGATACATTTGAAAGAACTTTTATGAATTTTTAATTCCAAAAATGATATATGATAAAGTGTTAAATCATTATACTAAAGAGCTAAATTGGGATCCATTTCTATCACACATCCCCACCCACCCTTTTTTTATTGACTGAAAACTATATCACCTCCAGGACACTCCATGAAAATATCCACAGGAAAACTACCCGTTCATGACTTAAACGAATCCCTGGGATTTACTCCCGGTGATTGGCAGTACTGGAAATTCAATCTATCGCAAACCGATTCAGTAAAATCAAATACACGGCAATTTACACCAAAATTAGGATTAGATCTAAACCGCTTGTTGTACCTACTGCTATACACCCGCTGAAAAGAGCTGGAGAAATAATACCTATTGTGCAAGAAAAAGTGAGCAATGTTCGGATTTCGTCTGGTAATTGCCTTTAATTTGAAAGGGTTTAGCTCGGCAACCGCTCCAGGGTATGTGCTGGCATGTTATCGACTGGCTCCAATAAGACATGACAATAACATTTTCAGGGTTAAATTGGACTCGTGCAAGTCATTGCAAAATGATACGTTGGTAAGACAGCATGATCACTGTACTTTACTGTTCTTAACTTTGAGTATCAACATTTGAGCCCTGCAGACAACTGTACTGTAGCCACAAAGGCTGGTATCCTTAAAGGGAGTCTAACTTCAGACCTGGGTTTATACCAGGGTTAGTCCTACATGAGTGGACCTTTTTTTCCTTTCAAAATACTGTGAAAGTTAAACTAAAGGGTAAGAAAATTCCTCATGGATGGGCCATTCAGGAATTTTCTCACCTGTTACAGCATATTTTTAGAGTATGTTGGAAGGAAAAAATGTCCTCTCATGTAGGACTAACCCTGGTTTAAACCCAGGTCTAAAGTTAGACTCTCTTTCAGAATACCAGCTTCAGAGGTCAACATTTTTCAATTTTTCTAATGTCAAAATTATGCATTTTCATGACCATATATTTGGAATCAGCATGAAAATTCATTCAAATGAGTACAAACAAGCCTAGTCTTAGTCCAATGGTTTTTGAGGTGGTTTCCCAAATGAATCTACAGTCATTTGTGTCACATTTGTAGTACACATGGGATTGTCACCATATTGTTTCAATTTTTGGGGTGGCACCAAGGTTAAAAATAAAAAAATGAGGACTTCAAATATTGTTAATGCTAATTTTACAAGTAAAGTAGTGTCTTGGTTGTTTTGGGACAAATTTTGAATTTAAAGGGTAACACGTAGGTAAAATTTCAAAGATGGTAAATTTAGATTATAATCATGCCTAAGTATTTCTCTCATCAAAGGGATTTTTAAAAGTTACAGTTTGACCTAACTATGACATACTGTTCTCAAGTTATAAGCAAATTAGTAGTTATGGAGTTCCTGATGGGTAGGTATTAAGCCAGAGGGTGTTTTGAACCAATCCCATAATGCATTGCAATGTGCCTATACTGTGCTAAACACATGTCAGCACTTAGGGATAAGAAGTGTTCAAGAAGTTTAAAAACCAGACGTTTCATGATCATGATAAAATTACTTAAGTACCAGTGCCTTACAGGCTAAAATTAGTGTTTTTTATGTTTTAAGAATGGGATTTTTGTGGGATCACATGACCTATTTAGGTGAAATTTTCCCAGAAGTAGTGCATTGTGGGGTGAATCCTACACCTCTTGATTAAACCCACAGCGATCCCCCATTTCATCAGTTGTGTTAACAAGTTCAACAAACACCTTACACCCACATACATATCCACACAACACGTACACATACACACAAACACACAATCAACACACACTAATAAGAATATGTGCCATGGACATGCACATACAAACACCACATCAGACACGACATTATACCCTGTACTCAAACACTGACAAACAATAATACACTTCCCCCGAGATGCCCATAGCTCTCTCTGGTGTGTGGTTATTGAATCAAAAAAAAAAACTTAGCATTTAACAATGAGACCAGCCATGGGCTTGTACAATTCACCTAATCGTGCTACGACAGACATTGACGAGAATGCGCACGGAAGCACATTCATATTGGTTTGGCAATCACATACTCGGGCAACGTCGAACCACTCTGTAATTGCAAGATAAGTAGATTTGGAGCACCATTTTGAACATGTCCCACTTTGGGAATCACGCCAGTACTTGAATCAAGACCGTTAAATTTTATGCTTTTGGAAAAGAAATGATAATGTTGAAACTGTACATTGTACTAAGGTGAAGAGCTTGATATTAATATGGATTAGGTGTGGAGGGACAAGTTACATGGCAACAGGCCCATTATTTTAGGCGAGGGGCGATCTTGTCCCAAAGGGGACTGTTTAAAAAAAAATTGCAAGGGGGGGGGGGGGAGGGGTTGAATTTCCCCAAACTGGACCTTTTTTACCAAAATGATGTTGTCCCTTTTTTGACCAACAAGCATAAAAGACCCTTTTTTGCCTCTTTTCCACTCATTTTAGTTTGGGGCTTTTTGAATGGGGGGGGGGTGACACGCCTCCACCGCCCCTCCCCTGGTAAAGGGCCTGGGGGAAAATTTATGGTTTTGTGAAGTTGCGCTGCCTGCCATGATTTTACTGTAATTTCTTCATTGAACTTAATATACTTTTTTTTTCTAAACACTAGCATGTGGATTTAAAGGCATACTCAGACAATGGCTGACTCATTTAAAACAGTAACTATGCTATATGCCATAGCAAGTACGCATTCCCATCCCTTGCACACCACACTTGCTAAAAGGGGAGCATTTTCTGTCAGGAGTGTAAAGGTGCAACAAGAGATTTCAAGTCATGCCCTACTTTTTGTGAATGTAGATTTCATATAGATTAGACACTCAATAGATTTGTTTGCTTCAACAATACTTAATAAAACAAAAACAAAGGTGATTTTGTATATGCTTAATTTAATAGAAAACATAGGCGGAATGTTTTGTATTTCATCCTAAGAAAATTAAAATCGCACAATTTTGGTGACAAAGGAAACAGTTTTCAGATTAATAAATTTCAGATGTGGAATTTTGTTAGAAAGATTACACCAGTGCAAAATCAGAATTTTCAATTTTTTAGGAACAACCTGTTATTGAAATCCTTGTTGCCCTTTAATTACCCCACCTGATATTTTGGTGTTTCATGCTGTTAAAGATAAGAGGGTTGTTTTAAACCAATCCCTAATGCATTGCAATGTGCCGATTATTTTACAAACACAAGTCCAGGACTTTGGGAAATATAAAAGGTGGTCAAGAAGTTTAAGAACCACAGGATCATTTTATGATCATTGCAAAAATTAAGGTTAATGCCTGGTGGGCTTAAAAATGAGTGTAAAGGTCAGGGTTTTAGGTGTCTTAGGAAAGGATTTTGTGGATACACATGACCTTTGATGTGAAATTCCCAAAAACTGTTGCATTGTGGGCTTGACTCAATACACCATCTGGTTGAGCCCAGAGTTGTGAACAATCCTTTCAGGCCTCTCCACTGGCGGCAGTCAGGGGTGTACAGATTTAAAAAAGAAAAAGAAAAATCTATTTTATGTCATTAAATTATCTTTTAAGTCATGTTCAAGCTACCTAAGCAATGATAGGTTTGTATTAATGGAATAATACAAGACTGTTATTTTACTAAAACAGATTTGGTTAAACCCCCTACCAATACTGGGCAGTATAAATACAAAAGAAATCACCAATTACAAGTCATTGCTATCTTCAGTAGATAATTTTATAAAAACCAAATTGATAAGTATCAAATTGGTTGATTGTGATTAGTAAACAAGGAATTTGATTGATATATCCATTGATTCAAAGCATTTGTCCTCAAAAATTAATTTAGCATTATGGGAATTAAGCAGGTCATGTAGAGCTGTGGGAAAGAGTTCCATATATCCATTGTAAATTTCTACAGGAAACAAAATTATATTTATTTATGGCTAACTAAAAAAACAACTCCTAAAACCCCTAAGGCCCCAAAAAAAACAAAAAAAATTTTTACAAAAAAAAATAATTGTTACCCAAAAAAGAACTCTGAAGGGGGTAATATATGGAGGACTTGCCAAGATTTGCATAATAAATCTGAGTACATTTACCATCATCCAAGGTTAGTCTTGTGTACTGTACAATTACTTCATATAAGCTATTTTATTTAGAGTTAGGTACAATTGTAAAAAAAAAAACCCCCTATAGACAATGTTTGATGGTGTTCATCCAGTGGATACTAGACCTTTGCAAATGCGGGGGGGGGGGGGGGGGGGGGGGGGCAAAAGGGGTGCTGAAGCATTTTCTGATAGGCGAATTTGGGACCTTCTTCATAGACATTGTACAAAGGGTCAGTAATTTTGGGGGGCTGGCGGGGGGGGGGGGGCAAGGCTTCTAAGCGGAGCCCATACCCCTGGTGGTTATGCATGTATTCCACATTTAAAACATTCTTTACCTTCAAATTAAAAAGGAAATAGCAAACTAAACTGCAAAGCAACAAAGATGTGTTTCGCTCTATGATAGTCTGCTCCTTCTAGCCCGTGGAGTAGCCAGAGGGGGGCAGGGGGCAGCTCCCCCCTGTGGGGAATCTGCCCCCCCTGAAAACATTAGTGATTTGACATAGGCCAGTTACTATACTAACAAATTTTAAATATGCTGCCCCTCCTGGAAAATGTATTGTGCCCCCCCTTTGCCCGCCTGAAAAAAAACGTGGGATACGCCACTGATTCTAGGCCATTCCACAACTCCCTAAGTTTAGATCCATTAACAAGGATATAGCAAAATCAAAGGTAAAAAATTATGTGTTTGTACTTTGGCTGAAAATGGGCATATCACAAAAATATGTATAATACAAAATTTCCCACCATTGAGTGTTTTGTTAGCAAAATTATAGAAGGATATAACATTCAACCCCTCCATTGTTTTATGTGTTACAGACACCCAAAGAGTCAAAATATTTGAAATTTGCAAGAACAGCTTAAAAGTGAAAGATAAGTCTGTGAAAATCTCATATTTTTTTCCAAATGAAAATTTGACAGAAAAGAAAACAAACAGCAGTATTCAAAGTGGGGTATATTACAATACTTATACTTGTTACATACAGACATTCAAAATCTGATTTTTATGATTTTTTCAATTTTCTGATTTAGCAAATCACTGATGGTGCCTTTAATTTTAAAAGAAAAATCATAAAAATAGGTGCTTAGTGATTTTTTCCTCCAAATTACAGGAATTGGGATCATTTGTAACTTTTGAAATTTTCCTGTATTGTTATGCAAACAGTCACAACTTGCACAAATGATGTCATATTATGTTATCTAAATAGAGATAACAAATTCCTTGTAAATGAAATCACTTGGTACAAATGTTTGAACTTTCTCAATGTGGCAAAACTTTTTTAATAGCAACACATTCTGACTTGTTAAAATTTGTTGTGGAACTCTTTTCCCCCTTAAAATTCTGGCTGGCACTATACCTGAATGTTGCTCCGGATCTATAGCTACATATTTGTAGCCTGGAATTACAGCAAATTTGGCATTTCCTTTTCTCATCGATCTGAACAGACAGTTTTTATTTTGATGAGTAGGAATTATTCCATAGACATGAAAGTAGTGCATTGATTCACCATTGCACCATAATGCATCATTTCCCACTCACTCTCTCTTGGTCTTGAAAATAATCATTTAAATTAAAGGTACTTTTTTATGCTTTGGGTACCTTTTTGTGTTTGATCCATCAGATATCCTTAAGGGGGGATCATTGGTCAAGAAAGGAAAAAAAAATTTGTTGCCAATTGTGCACCAAAGATTCCTCTTAAATTAAGTTCACATAGGGTTAGTGGCAATATTATGGTTCACTGCGTAGTCCAATTAGCATGTTTTAATATGCTTTTTATCCTATCTCTCTAAGATCAATTGTTTTTGAGAAATCCTTGACACTACAATGACATGTCGTTGAAATTCACTTTGGAGATATTAGCAATTTAGTCTAGAAACACTGTTTTCAAATTTTGGTATATTTTAGGAATGCTATTTTATTTTTATTATTAATTAGAAAATGAGTGCTTGAATTTTCAAAAATAATTGTGGAAATTAGAGATCAAAAGCTGATTAATTTTTTGAGATACAAGTTTTTAAAGTCGAAAAAATTAAATATTACAGCTTGAGAAAAAACAATAAAATACAGAAGAAATATCATAACAACTCAATTTGCGAAGTCACATTTTTGACCATAACTTTTGAACCGAAGCTCCGATTGTTGTCAAAAAAAAAAAAAAGCAATGGAAATGTAATTTTTTTCCTCAATTTCAATTTGTAGTTTAAATTTTTTGCCTTCTGGAGGGGTAGTTCCACCTTTGGGATCCCTCCTGATTTACTCAGAAGTAGTATCAATTTTGATATCAGATTAAAGGCCATATTTTCCCATTGTCTTCCTGAATTTTCAGCATTCAAATCCATTCCATTCACAAGATACTGGCAAAAAAATGCCTTTTTAATGGTTAACTATCAATATTAGCACAATAGTCAATAGGGGGTTGCACTATTATTGTATCTAGCATTAAAAGTCCATGGCCCGATCGCTAATAGCCTCGTCCCCAGAAGCCCAGATTTTACCAGAAGTGGCCGATATTTTGGTATCTGAAGAAAGCTACTATTTTTCTCATTTACCCTATGAAATCTTAGGGCTAAATGATGTTTGGTTTGGGAGTTATGAGCGAAAGTGTACTCTAATTTGGTCGACCAATATTAGTTTTACACAGTACTCTCTGGGGCTCACAAAATCACGTTTCTAGCTGTCACATCAAAACGGATTGAAATAACGGCGCAAAACTTTACAGATGGGATTTTGGGTGAAGGCCATTCTATCAAGATGAAAACTTTATATACTTAAATCGGACCATCCCCCTTTAAAACCACAAGTTTGTTTCCCATGATTCTTGGTGGCCAGTGTATACAAGCTTTAGGCTCTCATATCAAGTAGATAGACAAAAATCAGAACAAGCACCTTTAAAGGGATGAATATGCCTCAAAAAGGTCATCGCAAGCTTGATAAAGAATTGACATTTACCTGTATGGCTAGGCAAATTAAGATTGGTGATCCCTTAATTTCAAGACATTTACAAACTTGAACATAAGTAGAAACAAATACTTAAAAATAACACACCAACTAAACTGCAAATTTAGAGAACAATAAACAAATTATATCAAAAGAAACAAATTTAGACATAAATCTGAAGATAGGGTAATAAATGTTGACACATTTTCAGAATATACCATTCTCTTAATGCAATTATTATAAATCTTTTTTGCCTCACTAAAACAAAAAATATTCTTAGCTTTTTATGAAATTGAAGTATACCCCATGTTTAAAAGATCCACTTTCAATTGCTTCGTCCTTACAACATATCATAGCCGCGGCCAACGACATGCACTTGTGGGTGAAGTGGATTATGGAGAATACTTACATGGAGACCTTCGGGGGAGAGGTTCCATTTAATAGGCATGAATTGTTGCAATTATCTCACAATTTAAAACAACATGCTTCAAGGACAGAGTCTCGCATCCACAGAAATATATTTTATTGTTAAAAGCCCCTCTTGTGTGCGGTAGTCCAAATTCAAAACGGCAATTTCATTTTTATTACATTAATGATGACAACATGGAGTATTGAGTTGATAGTTGCCCCTCAGGAATAAAAGTATCATTTCTATCATCGCTGTGTATGTATGGTTTTGGGCATGAATTTATTGATAACAAGGAGTCTCTGGTGGTATACAATGTGCTAAATAGCTAGAGCAATCATCAACCCCAGTGGTTCTCAAGTTTGGTTTGGGTATGGATGTGCCTCCAAGAGGCACAATCCTTTCAGAAAAAAAATGGGGAAATGTTAGTTTGTCATATTTTGGCTTATTTATTTCCGGGTGTTTTTCTATTAATCTTGGACTAGGGGGTCATTGGTCAAGAAAGGAAAAAAATGATTATTTTTGCGCCAATTGTGCACCAAAGATTCCTCTTAAATTAAGTTCCCATGGGGTTAGTGGCAATATTTTGGTTCAATGCATAGTCCAATGAGCATGTTTTAATATGTTTTTTATCCCATCTCTCTAAGATAAATTGTTTTTGAGAAATTCTTGACACTACAATGACATGTCATTGAAATTCACTTTGGATATATCAGCAATTTAGTCTAGAAACACTGTTTTTTAAGTTTTGGTATATTTTAGGAATGCTATTTTATTTTTATTATCAATTAAAAATGAGTGCTTAAATTTTCAAAAATAATTGTGTAAATTAGAGATCAAAAGTTGATTAATTTTTTTGAGATACAAGATTTTAAAGTGGAAAAATTAAATATCACATCTTGAGAAAACAATAAAATACAGAAGAAATATCATAACAAATTTCAATTTGCGAAGTTACATTTTTGACCTTAACTTTTGACCTGAAGCTCCGATTGTTGTAAAAAAAAGCAATGAAAATGTAATTTTTCCTCAATTTCAATTTGTATTTTTTATTTTTTGCCTTCTGGAGGGGTAATTCCATCTTGAAAAAAAAAGCTAATTTCCAAATTTTCAGTTGAAGTAATAATATGTGGTTTCTTGAGAAATTACGAGAAAGCAATTTTTTTATTGCTGTCTTAGTCTTAAAGGTGCTTGTTCCAATTGTCTTTGGGATCCCTTCTGATTTACCCAAAAGTAGTATCAATTTGGATATCAGATGAAAGGCCATATTTTCCTATTGTCTTCCTGAAATTTCAGCTTTCAAATCCATTCCATTCTCAAGATACTGACAAAAAACTGCCTTTTTAATGGTTAACCATCAATATTAGCACAGTAGTGAATAGGGCGTTGCACTATGCATTATCGTGTCTAGGATGAAAACCACAAGTTTGTTTCCCATGATTCTTCGGTGGCTAATGTATACAAGCATTAGGCTTTCATATCAAGTAGATAGACAAAAATCAGAACAAGTACCTTTAAAGGGATGAATATGCCTCAGAAAGGTCATCGCAAGCTTGATAAAAAATTGACATTTACCTGTATGGCTAGGCAAATTAAGATTGGCAATTCCTGAATTTCAAGACATTTACCTCATTTATAAACTTGAACATAAGTATAGTTAAAAATAATACACCAACTAAACTGCAAATCTAGAGAACAATAAACAAATTATATCAAAAGAAACAAATTTTAGACATAAATCTGAAGATAGGGAGGGCAATAAATGTTAACACATTTTCAAAATACACCATTCTCTTAATACAATTATTATAAATCTTTTTTGCGTCACTAAAACAAAAAACATTCTTAGCTTTATATGATACTGAAGTATACCCCACATTTAAAAGATCCACTTTCAATTGCTTCATCCTTACAACATCATAGCCGCGGCCAACGACATGCACTTGTGGGTGAAGTGGATTATGGAAAATACTTACTTGGAGACCTTTGGGGGAGAGGTTCTATTTAATAGGCATGAATTGTTGCAATTATCTCACAATTTAAAACAACATGCTTCAAGGACAGAGTCTCGCATCCACAGAAATAGATTTTATTGTTTAAAGCCCCTCTTGTGTGCGGTAGTCCAAATTCAAAACGGCAATTTCATTTTTATTACATTAATGATGACAACATGGAGTATTGAGTTGATAGTTGCCCCTCAGGAATAAAAGTATCATTTCTGTCATCGCTGTGTATGTATGGTTTTGGGCATGAATTTATTGATAACAAGGAGTCTCTGATGGCATGTAATGTGCTAAATAGCTAGAGCAATCATCAAGCCCAGTGGTTCTCAAGTTTGGTTTGGGTATGGATGTGCCTCCAAGAGGCACAATCCTTCAAGAAAAAAAATTGGGGAAATGTTAGTTTATCATATTTTCCAAATTGTGGCCCATTTCTGTAATGTCATCTTATTTTTTATTGCATTTTGCACCACACATGACTTATCAAGCCTCTTGGTGGCAGCCTTCCTCAATGATGACTGTGCATACATAAACTCTAGCCTGCAGCACTGTATGTATCTGTCTGAACTCAATAGTGTTTAAGTACCGTAACCCACTCGGGTATAAGCCCACCTCCGGGTATAAGCCCACCCCAATTTTTAAAGAAAATATAGGAGCTAGCATAGACTCGGGTATAAGCCCAGGTGGTAATTTAGCATTCAGGAAACAATATAGAGCCATCAAAGTAGGGCCCAATGCATTGGGATGGCTTGTTACTTTGAAGAATGTGATGGGAAAATTTAACTTTTATTTTGAATGTTTGAATATCTGCTACAACTATAAAGTGTACATAAAATGGTATCTGGTGAATAATAATATACTCTTGAAATGATATTGCTTTTTTGTATCTGATGTTTGCTCCCAACTTCTAACCCCTCCCTGGGTATAAGCCCACCCCTATTTTGAAGTAAAATCTTCCTTGGGGGTGGGCTTATACCCGAGTGCTTACAGTAGTTAGTGTGCTCACTTTGTTCTTGGTAGAAATAAAAGTGCACTGCACTGTTTTAAAGATACTTACAAGGGCATTTCGTGATCCACATCCTTGTCCCCCAACTTACCTAAACAAATTGAGATTTTACCTCATCTGATCGGTTTTTGTGCCTAATCTGACATGCAAATTTGAACCACTCTAAAAGAAATTTGTAATTTTGTTTTTCTGTTCCACAGTGCAGTGCACTTTTATTTCTACCACAAATATTTGCTCATAACCCAAAAAGCAAGATTGGAATCAACTGAAATTATAATTCAAAACAGCCCAATTTTCACAAATTTGGTGTTCCCACGACATAAATTGGCTTGGTTTTTATATATTGACAAGGGTCAGTCCAATTGTGGCAACCAAAACAGCATTATTATATTTTTGGTTTTAATCCAGGTCGCAGGAACCATCCTTGGTGGCGATTTCCAAAAAGACGACTGCTCCACAATGTTGCCTGCAGTGCAGTTGATGGACGAAATATATTTCCCCCACCATGGATATACGGAACTACAGCCAATAAGCTCTATGCTGTAGCATGGAATGACCGCCAATTTTTTTTTGTTGTAAATATGACTCTACTCCATTTGTCAATGTAGTATAAAAAGAGTCCAAAGTTCACCTTGTCTAACAACTTTCCATCACAACAATGAAATCCATCACTGCAGGGATTTAAGGACAAATATGCAATGCCAAATGATCAGGGATGCATGACAAGGGTATCACAACTAGACACCCCATTTAGACGCCATGCTTCACTATAGTCGCCGTCACGTCTGAATGGGCATTACATAAGCGCGCGAGTTGGCTGCGTTTAGAACCCGGCAGACTGTGTTTCCTTTACGCGTTGTCATGGTCTGTCTGGCGGGTATGCTGGAGTTTGATGAGGAGAAACGGAAGTATGACGGAGAGATAATAGCTTCTGCCCGAACCCAGATTTTACCAGACGTGTCAAAAATTGGTGTTGAAGAAAGCTTTTTTTTCTCTCGCTTAACCTGTGAAATCCTAGTGCCTAAAAGATGTTGTTTGGATGTCTGAAGTAAGAATGCACCCCATTTTGATGGACCAATATAATTTACAGCTTACTCGATATGGGCGTACAAATTCATGTTTTAGGGCAGTCTCCGTTAAAGTGTTCAAGTTTGGTGCCAACAGGCGAAATATGCCAATGAAGGATTCCTGTGAAAATCATTGAAATCGTTTAACTTCATATTTAGAACAGGAACAATGCATGGGTGATCTTAAAAATGATCCGATTGTAGTTATGCCTAACGTTAAACTGCAGTAACGGATCTGTCGTAACGTATCTGTCGGGACTGTCTTGTCGTGCTGTTCTTGATGAAACAGTATGGGCTTCACCAAATTAGTCTCTATATCTTATCAGGTGTTACCATCATACTAAAGTTTGGTGTGGTATTCGACTTATGTATCACGACGTTTTGCAAGAGCGTTAGAAGAGGGATGGGTAATGTATCGTCGACGTACGGTGTAGAACATAGCAGGAGGGAGTTCTTTAATTACTAGGGTTGGAAATTGTTACGTTGAAACCAGGATTTTTATGCAAAAACATGTATAATAAGTAACATTGACATTTCTCGATTATCACATATGGAACATGGGATTCAGTATTTTAGCAATTTGTCTCCATTCGGAATTTTCGTAACGTATCTGTCTGCCATATTGGCGACATGCTCTAAGAGAACTCTTGCGAACACTTATAATCCAATAGTATCATTGTTTAACTTAAAAACAATTAGTGCATAATGAGGTGATAAAAATGCAATGCAATCTGTGCTATGCGCTCTGGGCTGGCGACATGGCGGAAAACAAGAATATGGCATCTTTAGCCTTTATTGCTTGATACCTTTTCACCCGGTTACAACTTCTAGTGCGGATCATTTGAAAACATAAACTCCTAAGCTATAATTATAGTCCAACATTCATTCTTAAAGCCAAAAAAAAACACGCTTGAAACTGTGCAGACTGTGAGCGCCAATAAAAAAGACGTTTTGAACACTTATCGGAGAATGGACTTTAGCTTAGTGCAACATCAAAACAGGTCAAAATATTGGTACAAAACTTTATAGATAGGGTTTTGGTCAGGGCTCCCAATGATTAAAATGGGGTCATCCCCCTCTAAGGTGTGGGGCACTAGCTTGACCATTTATGGGTGCTTTAACACGTAAGTGCATTTGGGGTTTGCACTTCCATTAGTGACATAAGGGGGGGGGGCTCATAGGACGCCATCATTATATAACCACTTCCCAAAGGAATTTTTAGAGAAATCCACCACATGTTAGAAGGATTCAAAGACATCAACAATTAAGAAATAAAAACTGAAAAAAAAATTGTCAGCCAAAAAAAGGGGCAAAAATTGGATTTCATTTTTGCGTAAAAAGTGCGAAAAAGACACTAATTCGTTTCGCATTTTCTCGGCATTGATTTACCTAGACTTTTGCCGATTGCTTTAATTGGTGAAGGATGAAATATTTAACATATTAAGCACAAATAGAAATGTCTTTGTGCCATTTCAATTTTTAGGTTTACTTGTATAATTTACCTGAGGTTATACAGTAAACAGCTATACGATGTATATAAAAATATTATGACACCAAGGCCTACTATACTTCCAAGAATTTTTTGATTAATTATGTACCGTGTTTATGTCACTAGGTGTATTTGCATTATGAAACATTCAGAATCACAGTAAACTTATTAGATTTTAAACTTTGTCATGGGCACTTCCTTAGTGCATAAGGGGGGCTCATAGGGACCATGCTTAATTAACGCAAAAACGACGCGATGGATTTGAATTTTTTTTGCACCAATGTGTATTGCAAGCGCCACTAAAAAGTAGCACAAAATACAAAAAATATATACACCAAATATATTGTAGCGTAAAAACAACGCCGGCCGAAACAAACAACAAAGTGGACCTCTAGACCCCCTTTGCAGTTTTAAGTTAACCCTAACACTGTTCTTGTTCTCCCAGGAGAGGAAGGTGGAAGCATAAAGGATAGATAAAGAAGACTGAACATTATGGGTGGAATTGAACCAGACCCTGGTGCCCCAGTTTATGACCGGGTGGCAAGCCCACAACAGGGGGTGTCCGTGCTGGGCCTGCCAGCGATTTCATGCCCATACGTGGTTCGGACGAGACATCATTGCATCTGTTTGGACTTTACTAGCATTTTCATGACATGATATCACTAACATTAATGACTTTCACACTCCTAAAACAAGTCTAATAGACAGCCTCACTGACTTGTGCACCATAATTCACCCGAGGGGGGGGACTTATATGAAAGGATATGGGTAAGGGGGCACTCACTCCATATGAAATGAATATGGGTGTACGGACCAATCCCAGAATCCCAGGGGCAGTCAGTAACAGATGATTTAAGAAATAGGGGTCTTGGTGAGAGATGGCCCAATTATCTCAAATATGGTTTTGGGTGAGAATTTTGCAAAATTTCCCCCAAAATGTGGTCTTAGGGTGAATTTTTTTTCAAAAATTTTCCAAAAATATAAAGGCTCTTTGGGGGAACATTTTCCCATTTCTCGCCAAATAGGGGTCTTTGGGTGACAGTGGTAAAATTTTCAAAACAATGATGGGATCTTTGAGTGATAATGATGCTGAAAATGGGGGTTTAACAGCCTTCATACATGTCGCCTCACATGATGGATCCCGTGATGAGTTATTCAAAATTCTGCAATTCTGCAATAAACAATTTGTTTTTGCACAACACCACCATGCCACCACCAAAGGTTCAATGAGAGATTTCATATAACAGGTGTCCTTAAAAAAATATGAAAATTCTAATTTTTGCACCAATGTAAAGCTTTTATAACAAATGACCCCATGTGAAAGGACTAAGCTGAAAAATATTTCTTTGGTACAAAAACTGTGAAATTTCTAATTTCGTATAGGAACAAATACAAAATTCAGCCTATATTTTATATTGAAATTAAGCAAATAAAAATCACATTTTGTTTTCACTTTCAAGGCATTTCTGTAACCAAAGACAAGTTAAGAAATCTATTGGGGGTCTTATCTATATGAAATCACTACATACCGTGTTGTTCCTAATACACGCCCCTGCTCTAATAAACGCCCCCTACGATTTTTGGATAAAACAATTCAAGAAAATGAGTTAAGTGTACCTAAATCACATGATTTAATGGCCGGGACTGTCTTAATCCGTATCATAATTGCTGTTGTCATCAATGCTTTCTGCTTCACGGTACATCAAAACTTGGACCCACGTATTGATTATAATAGCCCTGGGTTGAAAATCCCGTGCGCGCGCACTGAACACCCTAGAAACTGTAAGGTGATTTTTGCGGGGATTTTTGACTTTCCATTTTTAACTGTAATAAACGCCCCTCCTTTTGAAAAATGCACCGCCCCGGGGCGTTTATTAGGAACAATACGGTATGACATAATATAATATGGGTGCCCCAAAATCTCTTGTTGCACTTTTAATACCAACTTGACCGCATTAATCTGGCCCAACCAGCCATGCAGGGGGCTGACTTTTCCTCTTAAAAAACAAGATTAATTATATTGATTAGATCATGTGGCGCCACGCTTTGACTTGAGCTAGAAATTGCAACCAAATTGTTTTTATTTCTCGTTATTTATCAATATGAGATTAGATTATGAACTAGCAAAAGAATGTGTGAAGACATCGTGTGTGTTTGATACTTGAAGGGTTTGGGGAATGTTAATTCCAAATGGCATCAGTTTAATTCCACTTTTTCAAAAATAAATACCAATCAGATATTTTTGGATTTTTTACTATTTGAATTGTTTTTACTATTTGAGGGGGATATGGAGCGCACCAAATTTCTGTAATTCAGGAGTTTTTTTTCCAATTTAGGTAAAAATTGAAATTGCTTGAGTTACTACAATGTACGTGTGTATGGGGGAGCACCCTTATTTCAATATCTATTAGGCCACTGTGTATTTATTAAAGGCTGACTCAGAGATTTCCTGATGCGGGCGCCCTCAATTTTCAAAGAAATCGTGTTTTTTGCATATACATAATGCTTGTCCATGTACTAGTCACTGTGTGAAATAGCTAAGCTCAAATCGAAGTCCTTCATATAAAAAATCACAACTTTGATATAAAATTCTGGATCAGGAATTTTTGTTATACACGGTATCCTATGGCACGTACACTGTATACATAAATGTTTACTGCATCAAAACGAAAGATTGGATTCATCTCAAACTTTGAAATTGTGCATTTTAGGTTACTATCTTAAGTTCTAGTTGACTATTTTTAATTATGACACCAACAAATTATATTTCGAAATCTCTGAGTCAGCCTTTAATGTTAGTTTCCCCCTACACCTGAATGGCATTTTGTCTGGTATCTTCTGAACAAACACAGACTTGAAAAAGATGAGTTCTAGGCTAGTTCTCTGCTTTAAGTTATTGCATGCAATGTTTCCAATCATACCAAAATCTTAAATTTCTACTTGACAAATTGGTCAGGATAAAACCAGAGAGACCGGCTTACACAAATCCCATAAACCATTGCAATGTGTCTATATACCTATCTGTACTGTACTACACATACTGGTACTTGGGATACAAAAAGTGCTGAAGAATTTAAAAAAATCACAAGACATTTCAAGATCATATCAACAATTCCTTAATTACTAACATTTTAGAAGACTTAAAAGAGCATGCAATTTAGGTTTTTTATGTGTTGGGAATATAGGTTCTTTGTGGGATCACATGACCTCCTCAATTTGCATTTCCCAAATTGTAATGCATTGTGGGATGGCGTACCACATCCTCTGGAATTAACCCAGATGGTGTATTAAGTCCATCTCACAATGCACCTGTTTTGGGAAATTTCACTTCTATAAGGTCATGTGATCCCACAAAAAATCCTATTCTTAACACATAAAACCATGACCTTTACACTCATAATAGCCCACAAGGTATACTAGTACTTAGGGAATTTTCTGCATGATCACAAATTGTCTTGTGGTTCTTAAACATTTAGAACAACTTTTATCCTTAAGTACATGTGTTTACTACAGTATGGTATAGGCACATTGCAATGCATTATGGGATCGATTCAAAACAGCCTCTGGAATTAACCTAAGCCTGAAGAATGGGAGAAAATCAGTCATATGTACTTCAAACCACGAGCATGGCTTTTTGTACTGGATTTTTACTGGGGAAATTACAAATTTGGATAAAGACTAAAAACAAAAACCAATAGTAACATAATTACACAAATACAGTAGTGGATATGCACTTGATCAAGTCTACTCTTGATTACGAAGAAAGTGAACATGCTACACATTTTAATCTCATTATTATGTCAAATTTTTTACACATGACAAAACATTTATGATAGAGTAAATGTGAAACCAACAAATATGCTTGTCTATTATCAATTCTGTAATCAACAAAATCTACTACAGTATATTTTCGATTATGTGTGCACATCATTAAAAATGTGCCATGAAGCTAAACAAATTGTTTCCAGTAGGTGAATCTAAAACCAAAATGTGGAATACATTTTTTAAAAATTATTTTCCTGAATACAATTTTTCATCAAAGATGCCTAAAAATTAGAAATGCATGTGTTCGAAACAACTGCAAAACATATTGTTTACAACAAATATTGATCTGTTGATTTTAAATCACTCTTATTGTTAAAATGTTTTTTCTCTCTAGGACAATGCATTTTTTTCCTCTGAGGCATTTTGCATACTGATATGACCCCCCCCCAAAAAAAAAATGGCACAATTCACCAAAAACAAACTGTTTTAATAGCCTTATTATCACATTATTACCCTCTTCTCTATGTTAAGACAAACTAGACATATTGTTAGTCAGCGAATATGTTTCTTTCTCCCTTAAAGGCCGACTCAGAGATTTCCCGATGAGGGCGCCCTCAATTTTCCAACAAATTGTGTTTTTTGCATGTACATAATGCTTGTCCATATACTAACCACTGTGTGAAATAGCTAAGCTCAAATCGAAGTCCTTCATATAGAAATTCACATCTTTGTTTAAAAATTCCGGATCCGGAAATTTTGTTATACACAGTATCCTATGGCACTGTTATATACACAAAAATGTTTACTGCATCAAAACGAAAATCTGATTCATCTCAAACTTTGGAATTGAGCATTCTAGGTGACTATCTTTAGTTCTAGTTGACTATTTTTAATTAATATATTAAAAAAATATATTCTGAAATATCTCTGAGTCAGACTTTAATATTTTGATTTATTCCAGTAAAGTTCATTTTTACAGTCTACTTGTTTTACTAATTAAGTTATTAATTCATGCAAATTTATTTTAAAAATATGCAAATTTGAATGATGCGGTATCTCAAGTGAGAATGCTAAAGATGGTCCAGACTCCAAATTATAAACATTTATTCATGAGTTATGAGTAATTATTTCTCTCCCAAACACTGTCATTAGCATTGTGCTTATTATTACTTTTACCATGATGTAAAATTACTTTCCCAAAACATATTTTAATATTTAGATAAGCAAAGACCTCTTCATAAAGCCACCAAAATACGGAATATAACACAGTATTCTTGATAGGTAAAACAAATATGTACCCACTTTTACTTTCAATGCCAGTACTGTTTTTTCTTTTTATTCATCAGTATCCTACAATCTTCCAATTTCCCTTGGAATCCATAAACAAAAACAGTACAAAGAAGCCACAAGCAAATTCTAAATATTATAATACCAGTCAAGTTTTACGACACCATTTGTTTGTGCATTTGGTAATTTGGAAACAACTTGCAAAAAGTTTTCTCTATCACATTTCTTTACACACCACATTTAGTACAACATTTAATTCCAAAAAATTGTAAGTGAAATCTCAAACTATACTAGCAGTGAAGTTATAGTATATGCATAAAAATCAACAAAAATTAAAGAACCACAAATTTTGGTCCAATTTTTGAAGCACCTTACAGTAAACATATCCTGACCTGGTTACACATATCAATATCAATATTACCTATTTAAATGATATTGATCAGTGGCAGATGCAATCTGTTTGTCACAGGCAGTTCTCAATTTATTTTTTATTATTTTGTGAGAGGTTTTGGTTTGTCTAATTTAGTAGCCACAAATCAATTTCTTATAATCAGAAATTGAAGACTGCTTAAATTTGCAAAAAGGTTTTCACCACAAAAATATGAGTAATTGTCCATTTGCAAACATTCCTTACTGGCTTTTAGATAATATTTTGGATGCTTATGTAGTCTATCTGTGATCCAAGAAAAGTATACAAATATTTGAAATTTGCAAATGTGAAAAAGTAAAAAAAAGACAGCGTTCCGAAATAGGTTGTCCGATTATGTGGTAAAAGTATAAGTGCCGAGCAATATGATGGCCCTAAGTGACCTCAAATGACCTTTGACCTTTGATCCCTTGTCTCAATGTATAAGCATACGAAGTATGAACTTGATCCATCACTGCACAAAAAAGCTAGACATTTTAACCAAAGTGTATACCACATGCACAAGATATTACCCCAAGTGACCCCTTAATGACCTTTGACCTCCTCATCTGTTACCCCATGCAAGACCCCTTGTCTCAATGTATAAGCATACCAAGTATGAACTTGATCCATCACTGCATGCACTAAAAAGCTAGACAACATTTCAACCAAAAATACCAAAAGTTTGACACACACACACACATAGATGGACACACACTAATCATGCTGCCATATAAGTCTTTATGATTTCATCAGACGACCTAAAAAATGGAGTGGAGGATGGATACGTCTGTAGAATTCTTAAGGGGGGGGCATTGGGGGAATTTTCCTCCAAAATGTCTAACTCTAACAATGACAAGGGGGGTCACATAAAATTTGTCCATCCTATGCACTAAGATGAGAGGCCCTTTCTGGTTAAAGTTGATGCAGAATGGACGCCTAATTTCTTGAAAAAAATGCTCCATAATTAAGCCTATAGCTAGAGACCAAGTTTTTCTTTTTTTAACGAATATTAAAATATGTGTGGGTGTCTGTTTCCCTTTTCTAAAAGCAGCATTAAATTTGGCCCCATTCCAGGAAAATCTTTTATTTCTTATCATAAACTAATTTTCTAGAATGCTGCCATCAAATATTTAACAGCCAATATGGCCATGTTGTGTTCTGTTTTCTGTAAAACAAAAAATAAATCAACTGGTTGGGTGATTTCAATTGGATAATTCTGTGCCCTTGGGCTGGTACCCATTTTGTGCTTATCTGTCATTGTATTTGTGAATCGGACTGGACTCAGATGACCTATTTTTAACAATGTTTGTCTGATATACTAATATTTCAATAATTTTCAGCTGAATTGGACAAACTGGAAACTAAATGGCCATTAAGTCATATCAGTATGATGAATTGCAAATAAGGTCAAATGGTAGGTTCAACATGTTCTTGCCATTGTACCAATTATGTCCTAATATGGCACAACAAACATATTTTTGGGCCTTATCAATTACTAAATCCGATATCACAATAATCTAGATGCAATCCTACTTTAAACTGCTAATTATAGCCTACTTGACATACATCGGATCTCGTAGGTTTTACCACAATTTTTCCGCTTGGCGTGTTTATTTTTCCAGGACCACCCACTCGTATAACCCTGTTTTATTCCTTGATGGGGAGCACGCCAACGGGATAATCGGAGTTCTATGGATAAATGTAATCAATATTTTCCTCCTTTTGCTCTATGGGCAAAATCAATACACTGAAATGTCAAGAGATAGAGAGAGGTTCTGGTTAAATAATACCTCCGACAATGGTGAAGTACATTTTTATTTACATCTTGCTCTTTGCTACGTTTCCAGGACTTTTTTTTTGGAGGGAGCAATCAATATTTATGCTGAGGGATTGGGAATTCATTTTATTTTTAAATAATTTTTAGCCTTCCCCTCACAAATAATAATACTTAAGCATAACCCAGGCCTTCTGAATTTCGGCTTTTTTTTTTTTGGGGCCCATAGACCCTCCGATTTTGGGAGTTTTGTGCGTATATCCCGAACTCCAAGTAAGATAACAATACTTATCAGATAAACATAGCTTTAGCTGTCTTTGATTTAGATATTAATCTTTTGTAATAGCATCTTTAGGCCCTCCACTCCACCAACATTGAATACGGGCCCTCAACATTGTGGTATAGCCGGACTGAGGCTTCAAACCCAGACAGGTGAGTTTCAATCTCCCCATTCTTATAGACCCCCTGGGGACTCCCCCTCTAACATTCCAAAACTCCCTCAGCATCATCACACCCTTATTTCTTGCATTTTCTTGCAGTGCCGCCCCAAAGACTGTGTGTATTTTGGTGCCCATTCTCCCCCCCCCCCCCCCCAAAAAAAAAATGTTGATGCTTTCTTCTCTAACCACTAACATGGGAAATCTTCACCCCTCTTTAGAAATTTAGTTGTATTTTTAAACAATGGACTAGCCCATTGGGTAACTACATTTGATATACTCCCTCTGTAGAAGATTAGGTAAAGTATTCCCACCCCACAGAGGAATGTGATTTTTTTTACATATCCCATTGGGTTACAACACATTTGAGATACACACTCCCTCTGTGGATTTTAGGTAAAGTATCCACAGCGGGATAAACCCCGTAATGGATTTCAAATAGAATATCCCACTGGATATTACATTTGAGATACATACTCCCTCCGTGTAGATTTAGGTAAAAGTTATTTCCACAGGGAGAGTAGGATTTCAAGGGAATAGCCCCTTGGTAACTACATTTGATATATACACTCCTCTGGGTAGAAGATTTGGGTACCGTATTCCACAGGGGTAGTACTGGATTTCAAATGGAAACCGGGCCCCACTGGGTAACTACATTTGATATACCACTCCCTCTTTGGAGATTTAGGTAAAGAATTCACAAGAACCACAAGCAAAATTCAAATATTATTACACAGTCAAGTTTTCCGACAACCATTTGTTTGTGCATTTGTATTGGAAACAACCTTTCAAAAATTTTTCTCTATCAACATTTCTTTTACACACACCACATTTAGTACAACATTTAATTCCAAAAAATTGTACTTGAAATCTCAAACTATCTACGTGAAGTTATAGTTATGATAAAAATCAACAAAATTAAAGACCCACAAATGTTTGGGTCCAATTTTGAAGCACCTTACAGTAAACATATCCTGCGCTGTTACACATATCAATACCAATATGATGGCCCTAAGTGACCTCAATGACCTTTGGATCCCTGTCTCCGTATAAGCATAACGAAGTATGAACTTGAATCCACTATCACTGCACAAAAAGCTAGACATTTTAACCAAAGGTGTATACCACATGCCAAGAATATACCCCACGTGACCCCTGAATGACTTTGACCTCCTCATCTGTTAACCCCATGCCAGACCCCTTGTCTCATTGGTATAACATACCAAGTATGGAACTTGACCATCACTGCAGCCACTAAAAAGCTAGACAACATTCAAAACCAAAATACAAAAAGTTTTGACACACACACACACACAGTTGACCACACTAATCATGCTGCGATATAAGCTTTATGAATTTCAATCACGACTAAAAAATGGAGTGGAGGATGGATACGTCTTTATAATCTTAAGGGGGGGCATTATTGGGGGGAATTTTTCCTTCCAAATTCCGAACTCTAACAATGAACAAGGGGGTCACATAAAATTTGTCCATCATATGCAACTAAGATGAGAGGCCTTTTCTGGTTAATTTGATGCATAATGGACGCCTAATGCTTGAAAAAAATGCTCCATAATTAAGCATAATTAGCTCAGACTCAAAGTTTTTTCTTTTTACGAATATTAAAATATGTGTCTGTTTCCATTTTCTAAAAGCAGCGTTAAAATTTGGCCCATTCCAAGGAAAAATCTTTTAATTTCTTATCATAAACATTTCAAGAAATGCTGTCATCAAATATTAACAGCCAATATGCCATTTGTTTCTGTTGATGTTAAACAAAAAATTTGGTCTCTTCATATCGTAGTGTGTCACGGACATAGTGTCGCATCTGATTTTTTGGTCAAATTGATTAATTAGTCGATTGATTCTGGTTGTATTTTTAGTACTCTTTAATTGTACCCAAAACATAAAAGTGAAATTAAATTCCGAACCAAAATAGCGCAGTCGGGAATAACACGCATTTGCATTTTTTCAAAAAACGGTTTCACAAACAATCGAACTAAGTATTCGTAGTCTCTGTGCGTGTCCAAATATCTCAAAGCACACAGATAAATTGTGAACGATACGTCTTCGCTGGGACAAACTATGAGTACAATACGCTCATCACCAAGGACACAGTTCACTGGTTTAACTTGTACATACCAGTGGCATGATCTGACCTTGTGCAATCTGGATACATAATATCATACCCAAAAAGCAGTGAGAGGTATTTCTAAATTATTGGTGTGAATGGGAAAAGCTAAGCATACGGAACTTTGCCAAGGGGGGGATTGAGTTGTAGTAGCTCATAGTGAAGATTTCTACTTCAGTGATCAAAATCGATAATTAGGTTATCAAGATTAGGCAATCGGTGAAATTACCTTTCAACTTCATTGAGGGATTGGTCATGTATTTCACATTTATTCTTGTGTTTGAATTATGTTACTTGTACTAGTGAAAAACCTACGGTCTGTGGGTCGCGAAAATTGAATTATTCCCAAAGTTTTGTAGTGTTAACATTTGTACAAAATACACCACATTTATATTTTTGGGGGGAGGCGGGGGGGGGGTGGGGCGGGGCATCCCATAGTGACATTACCTGTATTACCAAAGGAGAGGAGTTACCATACCACCCCATGTAAACTTTCCACCGGTGCGCAAAAACGTTTAAACTTTCGTTAAGTCTTCCATATAATAATTTCACATCCTGCTGCTAATTTTTTGGCGAAACAAATGTGACGGTAGCACCCTCGCTGTGTTAGCGTCGAAGAGTCGCTTGGTTGTAGTGGTTCTAACTACATCTACTATACCCATTATTGAAAATGCACATTCTGATTGGTCAGTTTACTGCCATTAATTCAGCATAAATCATAAGCCGCGAAGCATTTTCCTACCCATTTATTTTTCATTATCGCATACAAAATACAACATAATAAGGCATATTAACTTAAAACCTATACAAAAAACAACAAAATAAAATCAGTTTTTTTTTTAGTTAATTAAAGAAATTTGTAGTATCATCTATGGCGCATAATCTATCCACCCTCGGGCGGGGAAAAAAATAAAAATAATGGGCGCCATTATTTAGTTTTTTCCGACCTCGTGCCATTATTCTCACTATACAAGATACGCTTACCCTTTAGAGGTTTAGTCATTTGTTTTAAATCTTGTTGCCGTAATGGCTCTAAATATATGTTGATTAAAACTAGTCATTTGCCATCTCATTTGGCCTAAAACCGCAGAAATCCAATATGCCTACTTTTTTTTATTTTTTTTTTTCATTTTATACTCTTATGTGTGTCTGTGTAAATGACCACTTTTTCCAACTTTGATCTTTGACGTCATTGTGACGCCATAGGTTATGTTGGAAACAGTAGAAAACGGTGGACCCATGCTATCACGGGTAATATTGCCAACATCGAAATCATCTAATTGCTTTATAATAATGATTCTCGGGTGTCCCCACTCCTTAGTAAACTGTGTTACAAACCTAGACTTGGACCGATATTGCGAAAGTTTGATTTTCTTTGATGTTAACTTTGAAATTCTGCAAACTAAATAAGGTTACTAATACGACGTATATACAGCATTTTAAAAAAAGCTCGCCTTTCCGGAACATTGAATTTTCTTTGGGAGGTGTTTGTATAAGTGTTAGTGCCCTCTAAATTGTTAGATTAATCTTTAGATTATAAATGAGTATTTTACCCATTTAATTGTTAATATTTGTTGTCAATTTTTGGTATATATTTTAAGCGTATACATTACTTTAAAGATAGGAACTCTATATGTATGAGAAAGGTAAGAAAACTAGAAATGACCACTTTTATTCCTCCCAAAATCTTTTGAGTTAAGAAACATTCCATTTTACATTTTTAAATATTTCGGACTCAATTTTTGAACAGTTCTAGGCTAGCATATTTATTGTGTTTTTAAGCAACATGCATACTATTATTAATTTTTATATACCATGCACTAACAATTTTGTTGTTCCTTCTAACGTATTTACTCTTGAACTTTATGTTTTTTTTTTAATTTTCAATACAATAAAGCATTTATCTAATTAAAGATTTTTTAATTGTAAGGAGCAACCTTTGTAATCTTGTTGTATTTTCTCTCTGAATTCGTTGGTCCATTGGTGGGTCAGTCGTGGCGCTATTTTTACAACGAACATAATCACATGATGTTTCCCCACTTTAACCGTTATGGAGTCCGTTTGTACATGTTACAATTTGCATGGTTTTGTAACATACACACAATGCAATAGCTCTTCATCTCGTCGTTCTTCGTCGTCATCGTCATCATCATCATCAATCGTCGTCGTCGTCATCAGAAGCTCGTTTTTCCTTATTTCAACATCGTATATTGCCACCATCATCACCGCGATCGTTATTCTTATCATCGTGGCAACATCGGCATCATCATTTAAACAACTTACTGCATAAGGCGGGTTCCTAGGTACCCTTTTTTGTTTCTCGGCCGGCGTTTTTTAACGCTTCAATATATTTGGTTTTTATACATCCATCATCATCCATCATCATCCTCATCATCCTCATAAATCATCATCATATCATCATCATCATCATCATCATCCTCCATCATCATCCCATCATATGCATCCATCATTCATCATCATCCATCCATCCAGCATCATCATCCATCAAACATCATCATCATCTCATCAATCTCCACATCCATCATCATTGCATCATCATCCTCATCCATCCCATCATCATCCATCATCGTCATCCATCCTCATCATCATCATCATCCCTCATCATCATCATCATCATCATCTCATCAGCGTCCATCCTCATCCATCTCATCCATCATCATTCATGCATCATCATCATCATCCTCATACATCATCCATCATCATCATCATCACACATCATCATCACTCCCATCATTCATCATCATCATCATCATCCATCATCATCCATCATCATCATCATCACCATCCATCTCCAGCATTCATCATCATCATCATCCATCATCATCCCCATCACATCATCATCATCATCATCATCCTCATCTCCTCTTAGCTATCATTCATCATCATATCATCCATCATCTCCATCATCATCATCATCATCAATCATCCATCATCTCCAATCATTCATCATCATCATCCATCCATCATCATCCATCTCATAAAAGAAACAAAATGTGATTTTGTGTATACTTATATTCATATAAAACTAGCTGATTTCGTATTTGCTCCTCACGAATTAGAAATTTCACCATTTCAATATATGTAAATGGTCATTTACGACGATGTGAACAGCTGTATTGCGTGGATTACAGAACATTCTGGAAAATATTCCAATTTTGCCAAACCTTAAAGGGACATAATGCATGATAAAAATTGACATAATGAAAAGGACCCTTGCTGGAATCACTTTCCACCAGCTTGAAAACAATTTGGATGTTTACATTTTGTAAAAACAGTAAAAACGGAAGATCCCGGGGGGGTGGGGGGGCAGTTTTAAACTTTAGCAGTACTGGCCACTGTATAGAGTTGCCTCCTTTATGTCACAATCGTTATTAATTGGCCACCATCATCACAGCCCGCCATGCGTTATTGCTTTGGCATCGTGGCAAATCATCGGCATCATCATTTTAAAAAACACGTTTAACTGCAATAAGGCGGTTCCAGGTACCCCCCATTTTTTGTTTTTTCCGGTCCGGCGGTTTTTTAAACGCGCAATATATTGTTTTATATCTCATCCAATCATCATCCATCATCATCCATCATCCATCATCATCATCATCAAATCACATCCATCATCATCCATCATCATCATCCATCATCATCCATCCAGCCATCATCATCATCATCATCCATCATCATCATCATATCAAATCACATCACACAAATCATCACCATCCATCATCATCCATCACACTCATCATCATCAATCCATCATCATCCATCATCGTCATCATCCATCATCATCATCATCATCTCCATCATCATCATCCAGCATCATCATCCTCATCACAGCCATCCTCATCCATCATCATCATCCATCATCCTCATCATCCATCATCCACATCCATCCATCATCATCATCCTCTCATCCATCATCTCCATCATTCCTCATCATCATCATCCTCATCATCCATCATCATACTCATCCACCCTCCATCCGTCATCATCATCCATCATCTCCATCAATTCTTCATCACATCATCCCATCATCAGATCCACATCATCATCATCATCATCCATCATCCCCCATCATCATCTCTCATCCTCCATCATCATCCCCTCATCCTCAATCATCATAATCATCCATCATCATCCATCATTCCTCATCCAATCATCATCCATCAGCATCCCTCATCATAAAAAAAACCAAAAACAAAATGTGATTGTGTATACTTATATTTCAATATAAACATAGGCTGCATTTCGTTCCGTAGGTTGCTCCTACACGAAATGAGGGAAATTTCACCATTTCGTCCAAGAAACAGTTCTCAGCTTAATCCTTACAGGTGGGGTTTTTTTTTTTTTTTTTACTTTTTAGACACATCTTTCCAATAATGTTTTTTTCATCAAATTTTTCTGGACCCCTGTTTTATTTGAAACTCTTGGTGTTGCACCTTTTAATGCAGACACAACTACCAACGTAAGTGGCACTTACGTAAACATCTTGTCCTTTCCTTACGTGGCCAGACAGAACGTATAAGTTTGCACTTACGCTTGTCTTGCCTGAAAGGTACAAATATCAGTGCAAGACCAACTAAGTGCCACTTACGTTGGTTGTGTACTGAACAAGGAAAAACATGACGCCAAAACAAACGTAATTGGCATCATCACATCAAATCGATCCATCATCTCCATCTCATCATCCATCATCAACATCATCATCCATCATCATCATCCATCACATCATCATCATCAATCATCTCATCCTCATCCATCATCATCATCCATCATCATCCATCCTCATCATCATCATAAAAAGAAAACAAAATGTTATTTGTGTAGACTTATATTTCAATATAAAACATAGGCGAATTTCGTATTTGCTCCGACACGAATTAGAACTTTCACACCATTTTTTCGTACCAAGCAAACAGTTCGCAGACTTAATCCTACAGTGGGATTTTTTGCTATAACCTTTACCCAGTGTTAAATCATAATTTTCAAATTTTTTCTGGACACCTGTTGTTGAAATCCTCTTGTTGCACCTTTAAGGCAAGCTACAACACAACTAGCCAACGTAATTGCCGTACATTAAACATCTTTTTTTCCTTTTCCCTTCCAGTGCAAGACCAGCGTAAGTTGCACTTACGTTGGTCTTGCACTGAAAAGGACAAAATATCTAGTGCAAGACCACGTACGTGCCACATACGTTTGGTTGTGTAATGAAACAGGAAAAACATGACGCAAACAAACGTAAGTGGCTCATCATCAATCCATCCTCATCTCATCATCATCATATCATCATCATCCATCAGCATCATCCCATCATCATCATCATCATCATCAATCAATCCTCATCATCATCCTCATCATCATCCATCTCATCATCCTCATCATCCACATCATCATCCTCATCTCCAGTCATCATCATCATCCATCATCATCCCTCATCATCATACATCATCATCCATCATCTCCATCATTCATCCTCATCCATCATCTCATCATCATCATATCCATCATCATCATCATCCATCATCTTCCATCATTCCTCCTCATCATCCATCATCTACATCCTTCATCATCATCATCACCATCATCATCCCCATCATTATCCCATCATTCTCCAATCATTCATCATATCATCATCCCATCATCAATCCATCATCATCATCTCCCATCATCTCCATCCATTCTTTATCATCATCATCATCCCTCATCATCCTCTTCATCATCATCATCATCATCCATCATCATTCATCATCAGCCATCATCAAATCTTCGATCATCATATCGATCAGTTAGTAGCTCATCATCATCATCATCATCATCATCATCGAGCGTTACATCATTGTCGTCGTCAGGCTCGCTGTCCTTATTTTCTCGTGATTGGCCACCATCATCACCGCCATCGTTATTCTTACATCGTGGTATCAATCGGCAATCATCCAATTTTAACCCGTAGCTATAGTAATCTCACGATTACGAGCAGTAGAAATCAACTGGTTCATGCAGTCGAATGTATCGCGCTTAGAGCGCAGCGAATCAAACTTTGGGTTGACAACCAACGAACCACATTCAGTGCCCTTTTTGAAATAAGAAAACGTTGTTTCTTGGTATCTTTTAATACTGTCTTCAGTTAGTAACCATCATGTTCTTTAACATACCCCACTTAAAATAGCCATTTCCTTTTATTCCATTTAAATTACAACCCCATTCATCGTAACGGTCAACTTTCCAACCACCGTTTTCCTCAGAACTAAGCATTTTATCGATTCGACACTATGCAGACCCCACGACGATCTAATCACATTGGTTGGGGTGATGCATTGATTTCTCCCGGGTTATTTTCCTTTGGCATGGTACACATTGTGCTATCTGTCATTGTAGTTTGTGAATTTAGAAAGCTCCTTCCCAGGAAAATTTTACTATTTTATAATATACAAATATTTTCAATAATTTTCAGCTGAATTGGACAAACTTGAAAATAGCAATTAAGCTCATTATATAATGATTAATGCAAATAAGGTCAAATGGTAGGTTCAACATGTTCCGCCATTGTACCAATTATGTCCTAATATTGCAAACAAAACTATTTTTGGGCCTTTGCAAATTAACTAAATCCGATATCACAATAATCTACGATGCAAATCCCTAACGTTGAATACTGCTACTTACGCATCCTTAGACATACGCAGGATCTCGTAGGTTACCACAATTGTTTTCCACAGCTTGCGTTTTATTTTTCCAGACCACCCACTCGTATAAACCCTGTTTAATTTCGTGATGAGCATCGCCAACCTGGATATCCTGAGTTCATTATAAATGTATAAATATTTTCCTCTTTCTTTTGCTCTATGGGCCACTATACAATAAACTGAAATTCAAGAGATAGAGAGAGGTTCTGGTTAATATACCTCAGACAATTTGAAGTACAAATTTTTTATTACAAACTTGCTCGTTTGCTACAGTTTCATCACAGAACTTTTTTTTTTGAGTGGAAGCATCCATATTGTATGCTGAGGATTGTGAATTTCATTTTAAATTTTAAATAAATTTTTAGCCTTCCCCCCTCACAAATAAATAAATACCTAAGCATAACCCAAGCCTCTGATTTTCGTCGTTTTTTTTTTTCGGTGGCCATAGACCCCTCCTCCGATTTTGGAGATTGTGCGTATTCTCCACAGAACTCAACAGTAAAGAAAAACAAAATACTTATCAGATAACATAGCTTTACTGTCTTTGTTTAGATATTTCTTTTTTCATATCATCTTCTTAGGCCTCAAGTCCCACCATTTGAATACCTGCCCTCAACATTGTGGAATAGCTGGACTGAGGCCTCACCCAGACAGGGTGAGTTTCATCTCCCATTATTAGAACCCCCTGGGAAAACCAACATCCCCAACTCTAATTCCAACTCCCCTCAGCATCACCTTTACTTTCTTGGCAAGTGCCCCCAAAGAATGGTGTACTTTTGGGTGCTCATTCGTCCCCCCCCCCCAAAAAAAAAATGTTGATTTCTGCTACCATGGAAATCTGCCACCACTCCTTTAGAGATTTAGGTATATTTTAAACAATGGAATAGCCCATTGGGTACTAACATTTGTATACCTCCCTCTGTAGAAGATTTTTAGGTAAAGTATTCCACCCACAGAGGATGTGATTTTTTTTTTAAGATCCATTGTGGGTACAAACTACAAATTTGATATACAACACACTCCCACTGTGGTTGATTTAGGTAAAGTATTCACAGAGGGAGTACCGTATGATTTCAAATAGAATAGGCCATTGGATAATGACTTTGATATACATACTCCCCTCGTGGTCAGATTTGGGTAAAGTATTCCACAGGAGGTATGGATTTTCAGGGGAATAGCCACTGGGTAACTACATTGATATATACACTACTCCCCCTGTAGAAGATTTGGGTAAAGTATTCCCCAGGGGGGGTATGGATTTTAAATGGACAGCCCACTGGGTAACTACTTTGATATACACACTCCCTCTGTGGAGATTTAAGGTCAAGTATTCCACGGGAGAGTATGGATTTCAAAATGGAATGGCCCTTGGGTAACTACATTTGAATACGCTCTGAGTAAGTTTTAGGTTAAAGTATTCCGAGGAGTATGGCTTTTCAAGTGGAACAGGCCACTGGTGAAATTATCTGATATAACACTCCCTCTGTGGAAGATGAAGGTAGAGTATTCAACATGGGGAGTGTGGATCCAATGGAACAAAGATCCAATTTGTTTAGAAAATTGACGTAAACCACAGTGAAAAATCCATCAGTTATAATGTCTACGTTTGGTCATATCACTTGTCAATGCCAAAACAAGATGTTGATCATTTTCAAGGTCATCGTAATTTATTACATTTCAAAAGCATTGTAACCTTCAGCTAAATTTTATGGTATAGACTGAATTATAATTTAATACCTCAATTGCACATTTAGGCCAAACCAATACAACCATTTGATATGTTCACTTTAAATTCTTCCCGTGGTCTGAACAATTTTGGAAGTTATCTGGTTTCCAATGTGCTTGACATTTGAAAACAGTGCAACCCTAAAAACTGCTCAAGAGTTTTTTTTAAAAATTCTATCTCTTCATGCTTGTAAAGCCTTTATATAATTAAGCCCTTCACCTGAAATGAGTGAGCCCAAATCAATGCCCTTAGGGGTAAACAGACCGATTTTTTATATAATAAAATGACCCAGCGTGACCTACGCCGGATAGTATTGTAGAAGAGACGATTCTGCAAGGTTTCCCAGGGCAGCATCGATTCGTGCCGGGCCTTTTTAATTTCGACACTTGTGTTGCTTCGTCTGCCGCAAACCCGATCGTTTTGTGACTTGCGTTAAAATTCTACAATACAAAATCTTCACGCCATATCTACCGCAAGTGACAAAATAGGGACAATTGTTCATAGCGTATAATTATATTGTTGCGGGCAAGACCGGGGTTTTTTAACACTTTAAACCGATTTGTAGAAGAGTTTAGAAGTGCAATGAACTAAGTTGTAACGCTGGCCAAGCTGGGCCAGTATTTTTTTAGGGCAAAGAAAAATAAACGGAAGCACAAGTTTCTGCCGTATTTTTCGCATTCGAGTTTTTGACATGCACATTATTGTCATGACCACGATTGTAGTTAAATTTAAAAGCGTATGGGACATGATATTAACTAAAGGCTAAAGCTTGAAAATCATCAGAAATCGGAAAATTCGCTTGAAATCCTACCTGCTGCCACACCTTCCGTAATTAAATCTCGTCTTGTGCTACCACCATGTTTTATAAATTGAGGTGGTGGTGTGTTGTCATTGTGGGACAATTTCGCTAGTATAGCCCCGGGAAAATAATTTGCCGCGATCAAGATACCATTCATTGGTAATTGCTCATAACAAACATGAATAATACAGGCTTTTAGCCCGCTTGGTCCCGAAGCCGGTTGGTCACGGCAATTAACACCTCTATTGTTCTCTATTGTTTCCATTGTTATCAAACCCAGTCCAGTAGACCAATCAATAAAATCATCAAATTTATTTCATTCAACATCAAATTTCAATTAGAATATAATTATGCCTAATAAACAAGCAAATATGCCCAAATATAAATATATATGCCTGATAAGCAATGTGATTGAGCGATGCGGGACACTGATAAACGCATAGCTGGGGATTGTAGTGCCCTTGAAAAAAAAATGTTACCGTAATAACGATGAATAAGATGGACGAAAATACATTTCCCAGGAACTCTAATTGGTAAAATCCGATAATACACAATACAAATAAGCATAGTTTACAAAGGGAAATTTTAATGAAGAAATTGTATATTGTATGAGCAGATAGTAAGGGGGAAAAGGGTCCTGGATTTAAAACAGACAAATCATAGACGTGGGGTCAAGTTAACAAACGAAGGAACAAAACAAAAAACAGGACGAGACGATGTAGACGTACGACTAACCTACTTGACAAAATAACAAGACAGGACGGACAGAAATAAAACAATAGAAACCGACTGAAATTTTCAAACTGAAAACCAAAAGTTGAAAGCAAGATTGATAAAGCGGTATGGAGAGAGGTCATTGTGTAGAAACTGATGAGTTATTTTTAAGTTGTTAGTTTGAAGACGTAAAGGAAGGGGAATTTTTTAGGTGATAGGTTAGGGTTGTTCCAAAAGAGGCCCTTGAGAAACTTGGGTGTTTCTTGGCAACAACTGTGTTCGTGTTTTCTTGATGAAAAAGTCTTGGCATGTCTAGTATTATAGTGCTGAGAAGGTGTTGTCAAGTTAAAGAAGTCATCAGACAGTCATTGGGGAGGAGATCATGATGATATCGGAACATAAAGATGCAAGCTTTGTAGGTGAGATTGTCAGATAAATCTTCAGTGTTTTAAGAGACGAAAAAAGGGAGTCAGTATGAGCAAGCCATATAGAGATAGTACATTTATTATAATTCTTTTTTGAGTAGAAATAGCGAGTCAATATTGGCATTGTTGGAGTCGGACCAGATCATTGCCCCATAAGAAAATAAGGTAGGAATAAGAGAATTATAAAGTTTTCAGTGACTCAGATGGGAGGAACGGACGAACCTTTCGAATTTTACCATTGTATTTAGACATATTTAGAAAAGGTGGTGTTTGTGATGTCCTATAAATTGTAATCAAAGAGTAGGCCTAGAAATTTAGTTGTCTCAACATGCTGGATAGATGTATTATCTATTTTAAGCTTAGGTGTAATGTTGGTTGTTACTGTGCTATTTTTAAATATATTTTTTTTTTTTTTTTTTTTTTTTTTTTTTTTTTTTTTTTTTTAAACCAATGGAAATTTTGAATAATCAGTAATTTTAATTGTTCCAATGTTTTGGGATTCATGATTGTGAGAATAATAAAATATTTGTGTCGTATGCAAATAAAATAAAATGGGGGTGATTTTGGAGCACTGATGGGAGGGCTATTGATATATAATAAGAACACTAGAGTCCAGAATAGAGATCCCTGTGGAACTCACACACATTATGAATTGTAGTTCAGATAATGATGGTTTGAATGAAATCCTTTGTTTTCTACCAGAAGGAGGGTGAATTTTTATCAACTGTTGGCAAGGCCTCTGATACCATAATTTATTGAGTTTATGAAGAAGAATATCATGGTTTATGGTATCAAAGGCTTTGCTAAGATCAAGAAAAATTACCCATGGTGTGAACAGTTTTTGGTCAAGATTTTGGCTAGGCGCAATAATAAAGCTCATTAATTGTCATGTATGTCGATCGTTTAGGCCTATACCAAATTGTTGCGAGGTAGGTGAGTAATTGTGACGGGATATGAAGTCAAATACACGACTGTAAACAATCTTTGCAAGTAGTTTGGAGATAGCTGGTAGGATTGAAATTGGTCTGTAATTAGTAAAGTCGTGCGATCACCGGCTTTGAAGAACGGTATATAACATAAGCCTCTTTTAGTAAGGATGGGACATGACCAGTGAAAATGAGTTATTTAAAAATAGGGCAAGGAGATTAAATGATGTGGGAATAATTGCTAAGAAGATTGTTACTGATTCCATCAGCTGCACTGCTGTTGCTGTTTTTCAACTTTGATGTTATTTTGTCAATTTCAGCAGCAGAAGTTGGATAAATAAACATGCTATTTGGATTATTAAAAGATGATAAAGGTGGTGCATAATCATTGGGCGGATCAGAGATTTTATCGGCAAGAGATTTACCAATGTTAGCAAAAAAGGTGTTAAAGTTCTCTGCAATAACCTTATCATCGGTTAACTTATCCCCGTTGTCGTTTTTGAAGAAGTCAGGTAACTTTGATTTCTTATTGCGTCCAAGTAGTTCGTTAAGTATTTGCCACACTTTTTTAGTATTATTTTTATTATTTTCAATTTTATTACTTATGTATGATTTTTTACTGAGTCTAAGTAAGAGATTAGACCGGTTGGTCCAGGCAATTAACGAGATACGGCACCTCCGAAAAACGAAAGTGAATTAAAGATAACGATGCATGCCAATGTTTTTTAATATTCAGAAGTTAAATTTTCCTTTTTAAATCAAAAACAAAAGTCTGAAGTAAAATTAAAATGTTACAAACATTTTAAAAGAATATCTTGTTTAAAGTAAAACTTGTTAAAATCAAGCGTGACTCTCCTTTTTTATTAAATTAAAATCATTAAAAGACAAAAAACCAAAGTAGGCCTACAAGTAAAATAAAAAACATTTTAAAGGAATATCTTGTTTAAATAAAGTGCTACTTTCTTGTTTTTTTTAAATTAAAATCATAAAAAGATAAAAAAAAGAAAAGACTGAAGTAGAATTAAAATGCAAAAAACATTTAAAAAGAATATCTTGTTTTAAAAGAAAAACAACCACAATGTGGACACAAGTTTTTTTTTAATGTTTAAATATATTTTCCTTCTATCAAAGTGTGACTTTCATTAGACTAGACTTAAAATACTAAAATACAGACACTATGTGGACACGACATTGGCAAAGATAACGGAAGTTAATTGACAGCGGCGCAAAACCACTGATGTAGTTAATCTGGTGATTAAGCCATTGATAACTAATTATCGGGACCAACCGGCTTCGGGAACCAACGGTGTAACGCCTGGCTAGGTGCACCCTCCTTCTATATAATACCTCTATGCTGGGACACATCCCCACTCTAATTCCAAAACTCCCTCAGCATCACCCTTTAATTTCTTGCAGTGCCCCAAAGAACGTGTGTAATTTTGGTGCTCATTCTCCCCCCCCCCAAAAAAATGTTGATGCTTCTGCTACCACTGGAAATCTGCACCACTCCTTTAGAAGATTTAGGTATATTTTAAACAATGGAATAGCCCATTGGGTAACTACATTTGATATACTCCCTCTGTAGAAGATTTAGGTAAAGTATTCCACCCACAGAGGAATGTGATTTTTTTTTAAATATCCCATTGGGTACAACTACATTTGATATACACACACTCCCACTGTGGTTGATTTAGGTAAAGTATTCCACAGAGGGAGTACCGTATGGATTTCAAATAGAATAGCCCACTGGGTAATTACATTTGATATACATACTCCCTCTGTGGTAGATTTAGGTAAAGTATTCCACAGGGAGAGTATGGATTTCAAGTGGAATAGCCCACTGGGTAACTACATTTGATATATACACTCCCTCTGTAGAAGATTTGGGTAAAGTATTCCACAGGGGGAGTATGGATTTCAAATGGAACAGCCCACTGGGTAACTACATTTGATATACACACTCCCTCTGTGGAAGATTTAGGTAAAGTATTCCACGGGAGAGTATGGATTTCAAATGGAATGGCCCTTTGGGTAACTACATTTGATACTCTCTGAGTAAGTTTTAGGTAAAGTATTCCACAGAGGGAGTATGGCTTTTCAAGTGGAACAGCCCACTGGGTAACTTAATTTGATATACACACTCCCTCTGTGGAAGATTAAGGTAGAGTATTCAACAGGGGGAGTGTGGATTCCAAATGGAACAGATCAATTTGTTAGAAAATGACGTAAAACCACAGGGAAAAATCCATCAGATTAATATGTCTACCGGTGTGGTAATATCACGGTCAATGCCAAACTAGATGTTGATCAAATTTAAAGGTCATCGTGATTTATTACATTTCAAAAGCAGTTGTAACCTTCAGCTAAATTTTATTGGTATAACTGATGTATACATATAATACCGAAAGCTGCACATTGCACATTTAAAGGTGCAACGAGAGATTTTGAGGCACCCAAATATTGTGTCATAATAGTAATTTCATATAGATTAGACACTCAATAGTTTTCTTACCTTGTATTTGGCTACAGAAATGTCTTAAAAGAGAGAAAACAGGTGATTTTGATTTGCTTAATATTTCAATGTGAAACATAGGCTTAATTTCGTATTTGCTCCTATACGAAATTAGAAATTTCACAATTTTTGTACCAAAGAAACATTTCTCAGCTTAATCCTTTCAGATGGGGATATATTTGATGGAAAGCTTTACATCAGGGCAAAAATCAGTACTTTCGATATTTTAAGGGACACCTGATATGTGAAATCTCTCGTTGCACCTTTAAGGCCAAACCAATATAATCCATTTGATATTTTTCACTTTAGAATTATTCAGTGAGTCTGAGTACAATTTTGGAAGTTTAGCTGGTTTCCAATGTGCTTGACATTTGAAAACATTGCACGCCCTCCCAAAAGGCTCAACGAGTTTTTAAAATTCATATTTTCTGCATCTTGGTAACGCTATATAACGTACACCCTCACTAAATGAAGTGGAACAAAATCAAATGGCCTTTTATGGGTAAACAGACCGATTTGTGTTATAATAAAATGACGTCCAGAGTCATTAATTCAGCCAGACTATGGAAATCTTTTAAACCCAAGAAAACACACGTCCTGATTCCCTGCATCCACTCTCTTTGACTGGTCTGTAACTTGTGTGGTTTTAATATCCAATGCGTAAATGACTCTGATATTCATGTAAATAGACACATTTGTTTGATTAAGTTACAGAGACAGAAGGGATTTTTTCAAGAAATATGATTTTTCTCCTCCAATTACCACTGGATATTTTTGTAGAACACCTACTGATAACGTTTTGAAAAGTTTAATTGGACAACAAGTACAAAAGAACAAGGCAAACCTTGTGTTTAAACTTGCCTCTATCGTACTCGTCCTCTAGCAAACCATGCTTTGAATTTCTGTTCTGCCGACAGAAATGACTAAATCTCTTCTTACATAAGACATCCTATTTCTTATTCAATCTTCAAGGTTGTGATCTAATATTACATTGGGTAAGCATTCCAAATATGTAAAAATACATAGGTCCTCGTACGCTTATGTTTTTCCTGCTGTTTCAGTTTTGTTGAATGATATGCCTCCACCCATGAACCTTATTGACCTTGATATGTCCCCTTTTGACCTCATAAACAATGATGGAATGCCATAAATAAATGCAAGTATTTAAATAGCCGCTTTACACACGTCCTCAAAAGCGCTTACAGTTATTCCGCTCATCAACTATGATTAAATCCCCATTGTTTCCACATATGAAAATTCCGGCAAAAGCCAATTATAACGGCGCACCGTAGGACCTACCCCTAACAGCTCCCCATTTTTACACCGGGTGAAGTGAGACAAGCGAGAAAAAGTTTCTTGCCCAGGGACCACACACTTGGCCCCGCGGGGCTCGAACCACAATCTAAGTGAATCACGAGTCCTGCACTTTTCCACTGGAACCACACATGCTCTAAAACTCCATAACCAAGCTTGGTTTTCCCAAATTGCACTTCAACTTTTAAATTGAGGTCATTTTACATTTCAAACTTGACCTCACAGACCTTTGACCTTGGTATGTTACCCTTTGGGACCTTGTCAACAAATGAGGATCCCATGTTGCAAACCTATGATTCAAATTTTGGTTCCAATTGGATCCCGTTGACCCAATTTTGGTTTAAATCCATCAAAGTAAATGTAGATCATTACAGCAAATGTACCCTTTTTTCACAACAACATACTAAGAGGACAAAGTGATCCCTATGTGTCTTTTCTGCCTTAGGCAGGGCGCCACAAAAACCAGGTTCGAAAAAATTTGGGGGACTTCTTTCTGGAAATGTTCCTCATGTTCTCTTATTAATGCCTTATTTTTATTTGTAAATGTATCTGTATTCTTCCCAATGGCCTAATTACTATTGCAGCAAATTGGAAATTTCATAGTTTTGGGTGAAATGTTGCATGCTCGTAATGCAACTGAAACTCTTGGGAATCATCAACATTTCCCATTCTTTCTCTCCTTTAGACAGGCATCCAGGTTTATTGTAAACCAGCAAATTTTATGATATTTGTGAAAATAGTCAAATTCTGATAATTCACAATCCCCATACATAATATGCCTTTAGTATTTTCCAATGAGCCTGGACATAGGATGACAGCCAAGCCAAACAACAAAATAAATCAAAAATTAGTATAGTAATACTAGTCATGTCCACATGGAGGCTGAAATGTTTCAAAACTCTGCTTGGATTTTCTGCCGTACACAACAGGAAGCACTATATCATCTTATTACATAAAGATGGCATTTTTAACTTATTCACTTTAGGTGGGATTTAATACATTGGTAAGCATTCTACATAATGGAAAAAAACCTGGTTTGGAAAAAAATATGGGCACAGTTTCCTGGAAATGTTCTTGTGACTCTTTAGGAAGTTATTACTTTTTAGAAATTTCTGTCAAGGATTTGTGATTACAAGCAATGGCAATGTTAAAATTTAGGATTTTTTTTCTTGGCTAGACCCCCCCCCCCAGCCCCCAGCCTGGACTCAAATAACTCAGAGAAAAAAAGATGTAAAGTCACTGAGCAATCCTGAGTATCTCTCAAACAAAGTCCAGGCTTCAGAGGCATATCCAGTGGGGTGATGGGATGAGCAGAGTGCTCCCTCAGAAACTTTTTAGGGAAAATCAGGAAGCAAAATCAAGATTCATGATAAATTAGCCTTTATTTTACCCTTTATGCCCCTGCAAGGGACATTTTTGCCTATGGTCAGGATCCAGGAATCTATTTGCACTGAAAAGGAATGGACCAAGCTGGCTAAGCTTGTTGAAAACCAGTGAAGGTACTTGTACAAGGTATGAAATATCTAAACAAATGTGACTGGAAATGTTGTTGAAAATTAAGAAATTTTACTTCCTGAAGAGGTAAAGGGCAAATATAACATACTTTCTTCATCTTCATCTCATCTTTCTTCATCTCCTCTCACTTACCAATTCAGATTCCCTCTCCCACCTTTAGGACCAAAGCTAATTAGTTCATGCCCAGTCCATGTTGTATGATTTAGTACTTTTAAGTTGTCCCATTCTCAACACAAATTTTATGTCAAAAGACCTATAGTCTCACAGCTATGAAATCTCTTGAGTGCTTTGAACTGCGCCCTCTGGCTATTGTATTATGTACACCAACATCAAATTTAAAAATTGAAACATACCATTTTCCCCCATAGACATTATTCAGAGTACATTTGCCAAAAGATTGAGACAAGCTCAATTTTCTTTTCTTTTTTTTGTAAAATAAAGCATTTAAAGAGACACTGGCACATTTGAAAAACAGTGTGCCCTCAAGATTTTTCAAAATTTATATTTTTGCATGGTTGTAAAGCTTTTATATACATTAGCCCTCACCTGAAACAATTAAGACCAAATCAGCGATGTTATGAGTAACAATCCAGGGCATAATAATAATATTATTATAATAATAATAATAACAAATAATAATAAGAGTAAACAGAACAATTTGATAATAATACGACTCCGGCAACATTTAGTCAGCAGACAACGCAAATGGTGTTTAACACAAGAAAACACACACCGGAGTTCATTCCCACGGCATGCACCTTGTTTGACTGGTCTGTGACCTTTGTAGTTTAATATCAATGAGTACAAGTCTCTAATATTCATCCAATAGACACATTGTTGATTAAAGTTATGGCAAACTTAAAGTTACCTGGTTGTCTTTAGCCTCTTTGTTAATTGTTTTTGGTATGTTGTTTTTATGTATAAAATATATCTCTAATCCAATGACCTAGACTAGCATTTGCGAGCAAATTTAGGAAATTTCCTATTTTGTGAAAATGCGCCAGTGCCACTTTAAATAAAGTGTATAAATTGATGCCTACATTGGTAAATTTGTCACTAAAAATGTAATATGCAAATTCTGATATATTGATGCAGAAGCCCACACACAGAGCAAGCAGATAACTGTTGTTTTTAATGGCTAAATTTTTATTAGAAACAATATTTGCTTTTAAAGGGACACTGTCTGATTATAACATAATTTTCTGTAAGCCCAAAATAGGCCAAATTTGGAAATCCCCTAGGAGGGGAAGTACAATAACTCTATTTCTGGGCACACCAGTGTTAACAGTGTATTGAGCAGTTTAAAGGTGCAATGAGAGATTTCAACTAACAGGTGTCCCTAAAAATATGAAAATTCTGATTTTTGCACTAGTGTAAAGCTTTATAGCAAAAACATCCCCATCTGAAAGGATTAAGCTGAGAACTGTTTCTTTGGTACCAAAATTGTGAAATTTCTAATTTCCTATAGGAGCAAATACGAAATTCAGCCTATGTTTTCTATTGAAATATAAGCATAATACAAATCACCTTTTGTTTTCATTTTAAGTTATTTCTGTAGCCAAATACAAGGTAGGGAATCTATTGCATGTCTAATCTATATGAAAGCACTACACATTAAAGAAAATATGGATGACTTGAAATCTCTTGTTGCACCTTTAATTGAATGACTTTTGATTGGAGAGATAAATCAGAAATAGCATTATGCACACTGCACACAAAAGTATCCAAATTTTGATGCAGAAGACCACATTCCCTCACTCCCACCAGTACAGAATAATCCCAATTAGCACGGAAATGTGTCAATTAAAGGCAGTGATTCGTTAAATCACAAAATAATTTTAAAAATCATCAAAAATCAGATTTTTGCATATTTGTAATAAGTGTAGGTATCCTAACATACCCTACAAGTGATAAGACCAAAAGCAACCCAATAAGGTCAAAATTGGATATTTTAGTCCATATGGACACTTATACCACAACACGTAATTGAATGGAGATTCATATCTTTTAACAATGCTGTTTCCTTCCTTTTCCATCAATTTTTCAGTTGGAAAAATAACTTATGAGAATTCTACAGACTTATCCTTCACTTTAAAACCTATTTCTGCAAATGTTAAATGTTTTGACTCTTTTGGGTGGATCACTGATAGTGTCTTTAATTAAATGTCTGAAAATGCACAGACTGACACACATGTCCACATGCACAGCAAACAGATATGAGGTCTTCCAAAATTAAATGGAATAACCTAAAAGTAGTAACATCCAAATTTAAAAATAATAGGCTGGGAAATTTGAGCAAATATAACAAATTAACATTTTCCCTGATTTTAAGACTAAACAAAACAAAGACTAAGACTCAACATTAGTAACCCATTTTGTGTCCAAATATTTAAAACTTAAAGACACTATCAGTGATCCACCCGAAAGCATCAAATTATATGAAATTTGCAGGAATAGCTTAAAAGTGAAGGATTAATCTGTACAATCTTAATTGACTGAAAAATTGATTGAAAAGGGAGAAAACAGCAGTGTTCCAAGATACAAATCTCCATTCAATTATGTGTTGTAGAAAGTGTCTGTATGGACAGTAATGACTAAAATGTCCGATTTTATCCTTAAGTTACTTTTGGCTTTATCACTTACAGGAAAGGTCAGGATACCTATACTCATTACAGAGATGCAAAAATCTGATTTTTGATGATTTTTTCGATTTTCTGATTTAATAAATCACTGATAGTGTCTTTAAAAGGTGGATGATCCAATCAACCACCTTGTCTCCCTCTTTACTCTGTCAAAATTAAAATTTGACTTATTTGGGATTGAAATTTGATGAATGTGGAATAAAATTGCATAAAATTAGGCAAATTTAATTTAAGCAGCATAGTGAACATGTGAAAGTGATTTGACCAAATTCTGACCAAAAATTGGCTCAAAAGTACAAATAAGTAGGTTTTCTCCCCCAAATTAGCAATTCCACGAATCTGGGATGCACGCAGGCACACTTCCCCATGTAAATACCCAGACCCACCTCAATACCCGCAATAATCACATTAGCACAAACACACGCTTTACACATCTGAAAAGGCATAGTGATGGGCAACATAAGTCGTGTCCACACGGAGGCTGAAACTCCGGAGTTTCAAAACTCTGGAGTGTCGATCGGGGTTTTTGGCCGTGTGGACGCATTCGGAGGTTTAAACTCCGGAGTTTTATCGAGGGTCTAGCGGGGTTTTATCCCCCTAAAAAAACTAAGGGGTGAAACTCAAACTCCAATAACACTCCGGAGTATTTTGGAGTGTCGTGCCATGTGGACAGCTTCGGGGGATAGTGAGCGGAGGTGACCTCGCAAGGTCATCTTTTTGACAAATTCCTGTGTTTGAATATCGCGCGAAAGTGCACGGCTTCCGGTATGGTGACTTCTGGTCTACACTCCGATATGAGAAGCGGAGGAGAATGGTCAGGGGAATGATTTCAGAGTTTCGGGCATCGTGTGGACGTAATTTGGAGTAAAGTAAAATAATTGGATTTAATTTTCACCTCTGGAGTTTCAAACCTTTGGAGTTTTGTGACCGTGTGAACATGGCTATACATTAGTGTCTGCAAATGTCTTGAGGGCAAAGCAATAAATGTATTCTCACATGGTTATATAACATACAAATCTTTTGACCTTTTATTCCAGAATGTGTGTCACTTCGTTAATCAACTTAATGTGTTTAGGCTACTTTTGAAGACGTGTTGCTTCAACTCTTTTACCAGGAAAGCTGCGCGGAAATTTGCGCGGAACGGCTCCACTGAGAGAACATTCTCCATTCTGAGGAGAAATATGTCACTTTTGTTCTTTTCAGCCACTTTAATGCTGGTAAACTTTTTTCAAAGTTGCAAAAACAAATCAACAAATGATACTTTCTTTGGGTAACTTACTTTCAAAATAAGATCAATACAATTTTAATTTGGGATGCCATCTCGACAACCACTGACCTAAGACTAGGCTTGTTTGGACACATTTGAATGCATTTTTCATGCAGATTTCAAATATGACCATAAAAATACAAAATTCTTTAATTTTTGGGAAAAATTAAAAAATGATCTGAGTGATTATATGCAGTCTCCTGCAGGGCCCATGGACTATGTTTACACACACACACAGTTTGAAATGATTTACTATGGCTAATACCAACACTTGAACAGACTAACACTTTGTCCACAAAGGACAGCTTGAGCCAAAAGCAGCGCAAATTACCGCTATTATACCATTTCATTACCAATTTTGTAAAGAAAAGATACATTCAACAAGTCCCAACATCACTAGTCTTGAGCCAGTGACTTTTGAAATTGATCAGTCTTTCAAACGTTGTTCTGAATTCTGTAGAGATTTAATTTGTATGAGCACTCAGGAGAAAAAACATCTTCTATGCTGTGTTATTCCCTTTTCCTGCTTTCCAGCGGACGGAATCACCTGCACATCACAAATAAACTGTAGCATACACTGACAACAACAGAAACATAATATTGCATATTTGTCTGTATATTCTACATAAAAATAGATTGGTGTCTGGAAAAAATTAGTAAAATCTCCAGCACGGTATATTATTTTAATTAACAAAATGACAGAGTATAATTTACAAATTAGTACACAAGATCATATAACAGAACAACAAAGTAATTTATTGTTTTCAATTTAAATGTAAACAATTAATGCAATATCTTAATACAGTAAATGCCCAATCAAAAATAAATAAATAAATATATATATAAAAAAAATTTAAAAAGTTTAAAAAAGGTAAATAAATTAAAATGGATATTCCAGTAGCACCTACCTATCTTTTATATATTTGTTAAAGCCATGCTCAGCCACAGCGAGTTTGGTCGCCCCCTGCATTCCCGATTCATTAGCCATATTTGACTTGAAGATCTTTGATTGTACACTAAACAGTCATTGCAAGTAGTGTGTCTTTTATCGGAATGAAAAACGTGTTCCAAATCGTGGCCTCTAAATATTCATCTACTCTCTAGTTTCTTTGGGGACACTTACGATCTAGCCTCAGTAGGATAAAAAGAAAAAAAAGAGAGCGAACCATGCATGCATGTTGTATATGTGCTGGCCTCCGTAAACTTAATTAATTCTCCGCATAACATCTACGGATGATATGTCAGAAATAACATACTTTTTTCGTGTGAACCGGTGTACAAAGCAACCCGGTGGCACGCTTAATTTAATTTTATCTCGCTTCTTTTCATCCGCGAGTTCAGCTCGAATATATATATACATGCAATGCCCTGGAAGAAATTGGGAGCCTTTGGAAACCAAGGGCTTGCAAAACAAATCGAATTGACCTCGGGCTGTGCTGATTCGGCTCTATAATATTGCCAAGGATATGAAGCAAAGTGATTGCTGCAAATTTCAGGTAATAAAGTCCCTAGTGAAATGAACACCACTTATACAGACTTTTTATTCGGCATTGGTATGTATTATATGCCTCTGGTTACACCCACACATCTGCTACCTGGGGAGTGGGTGGGCTGATTACGGTTTTACCATTTTTGTAAATTTACACCCAAAAATCTGGAGGAAAAATTATACCAAATGTATGGTCCCCGTTGGATTTAATGAATTATTTATTAAAGCAAGTTTTAGGATTTCTAGGTCTAATGTCAAGTGTTTCATTGATACTGTTAGAGTGTAAGTAGAAAAGCCAGAAAGTCAATGGCAAATTATTAAATTCTCCCCCCCCCCTTTTTTAAATTTCATTCTTCTGCTTTGCATACAATACATGCTTTGTTACCCGTTTTAAGATTTTAAACCCTTGTTGAAATTAATTATGTTTAATTTATTAATTATTACCCACACGTTTAAAGACAATATCCATGATTCTGCAAGAACATCAAATTTCAATTTTGAAGAAATACCTTTGAAAGTGAAAATAAAACAAAATTATGTACTTTTTCTATGAAAACCTGGTAGGAAGGAAGAAAATAGCAGTACTATATAAATGAAGAGTTGATTTCTAAAAGGGCCTAAATCCACTTTTCATAGTGCTGAAGAGCCTAAATCACCCTTTTTTTAAAATAACCATATAATTTGTTGTCAAAGAAAGATCCCACATGTGGGACTACAAGCCCCCCCAAAAAAACACTAGTTTTATACTCTCTGATTTTTACAGAGTTTTCTATGTATTTCTTTATTTTCTGTGTGAAGTGGATTTAGGCCTTTTTGGAAAACATATTTGCACAGCAAATTTGGGCAAATTACTTTCCAATAAAGCTATGATCTTTAGAGGGCACATGTGGTCCAGTGGATATGACTGCCGGCTCATGATCCAAAGGTTGTGGGTTCGAGCCCCGCTGCGGCCAATGTGTTGTGCACTTGGGCAAGGCACTTTACCTCACTTGCTTCGTCGACCCAAGCGATATTCGGGTAGCTGTTACGGGGAATATTACAATCTAAGTGCTGATAGGATTGTGCGCTTGGCCAGCTGCCGGCCTAGATGAAGCGAAATGATTGTGACGATTTCCTGACGGCAGCGTAATAATAATAGGCAACAGCGCTGTGATCTAGATGAAATGGCGCTATATAAAAGCCAATATATTATTATTATTTATTATCTTACAACAAGAGATGAAAATAAAAAAAAACACATCGAAATTGCTTATAAACTCACATTAAGCAAGTTATGACACTTAAACTCACATTAAAAGCAGTTAAAAAAAAACAGTTTTGTTTTTCAAGATGTCTGCCAATTTTGAGTAAAATTTTGCAAAACCACTGATTTTATGTTAAAAGTATTTTAAACACCGTATCACTTTCAAAATTTCCTTTTTTGAGGATATTTTTGTAATTTTGTGTAAGAAATTAGCAAACATTTCTGGAAATATCCAGAAAATACCAAACCCATAACTCTGCAATGGAGGATGCTTGAAACATGAATTCAGTATCAAAATGTGTGTTTTTACACTCTCTATGTTATTCTGCTAATAACTCAATTTCAACCAAAAGTGGATTTAGACCTTGTTGGAAATGAGCTCTTCAATGTGAAGCCCAATTCAATTGAATGTAATTTAAATTATCCCTACATACAATTTAAGCTAATTTTGGCTAAAATGTCAAATTTTACAATTATCAGCGCACTTCAATTTTACCGCTGTTAGAGTAATGATTTCTTTGATTTTCTTATACAGTGAATCACTTATTGTACCTTTATGCTCAATAAACTAAGCTTTTGGCAGTGATTTCAAATTAAAAGGTAGATGACCCAGTAAGGCGACGCAAAAAAAACCACCTGTTTTACGGGCAAGCGGACCTTTCAAGTAGGGTCGGTCGGTCGGTTGGGCGATTTTTTTTCTTCCTGGAGGTCAAAATTGGCCTTAAATAGCCCAAAAATCTGAAGAAAAAAAATGAAAAAATTTTACAAGCAAAATTTTCTAAAAAAATTAGCTAAAAACAGACTGATTTTACATGATTTTTGGAAAACTAAAAAAAAAAAAAATTGCAAAACTGAAAAATCAGGGTCGGTCGGGCCCGTAAAACAGTTTTTTTTTTCCGTCGCCTAATGGTCCAATTTTTCATATGTTTTCTCCAGTGGCGTACTGAGGGAGTCGATCCAGAGGGGGCAAATTTCCAAGTCGTCCCGCCAGAGGGGGCAAAATTCATCCCGGTGATTTGCTCCAATTAAGCCTGAACTTGACAAAATGCACATGTAGCGGGTAAAAATTGCCAAATTTACTTTAATTTTGGCCACATTTAGGAAGAAATTGGTCGAAATGCATATTTTGGTCCATATCGTCCCGCTTTTTTGAGCCACAGGGGGCAACTTGCCGCCTCCGGTTGGTACGCCACTGGTTTTCTCCCTCGCATGAAAACATATCACCAAAAACATAGTAGAAGCAATAATGTGTACTAAATAAACCCATGGGACATGTGACAATTAAAAACACTTTCAGTGATCCACCCGAAAGAGTTAAAATATTTATATTTTGCAGGAATAGCTTAAAACTGAAGGATAAGTCTGTAGAATTGTCATAAGTTATGAAAGTTGACAGAAAAGGAAGAAAACAGCAGTGTTCAAAGATTTTAATCTCCACTCAATTATGTGTTATAGTAATTGTGGCCAAAATGGCTGATTTTTGATTAAAAAAATCTGTCATTTTTATCCTGGTCTGGGGCAAACTGGTTGAGAAGAAAAAAATGGGGGGAGGGGCAATTGCTCCCCATGCCCCCTCTGATGCCACCAGTGGTACCGGCCGATTTAATTCATGGTTAATCCTAGGGTTATATGATGTAATTAGCCAATCAGAGACTTGGTGAGAAAAGGGTCAAAGGTACATACAGGTATATCAAATGTCTATTGTGATTGGTTTCTCAGAGGTTATATCATGCTATATATCATGTAATAGCCAATCAGAGATACTGTAAGAAAGGTAATAGACCCCAGGGGTTAAAATAAAGCCCGCACTCAAAAGGATTATTTTTTTTATTTTTTCCAATCTATTAATTGTAATTTGTGATGCGATCTGGGAAAACCTGCCACATGGTGGGAAATTTATATTTTTTAGTTTTTACTATCACTGCAGAGTTTGAAATATTAAGCTTCCATAACTGTTTACTTCTTTCTTCTTTGATACACACATCAAAGGTTACGCCTTATACAATCTGACAAAAAATAAAGTACAATATAACAGATTTTAAGCTATTTTCTTTATTTTTTCAAACTGTCCTGTGCGACATGTGGCGGGTTTTCCCAGATCACATCACATTTGGTCAGCACCCTTATTTTCCTTGTGTGCTCGTAATTTATGATTGTATGGTTTACTCTTGATTGGTTCAAATCTTATCTATGTGGTAGAACTCAAGCTGTAAATATTAATTCTACTCATTCTGATTTTAGAAATATCAATATTGGCATACCACAAGGATCAATCTTGGGTCCTTTGTTATTTATTATTTATGTCAACTCTCTTCCTGATTGTATTAATTGCAAATGTGTCATGTACGCTGATGATACAACTCTATTGTTTAGCTCATCCGACTCAAATTCTCTCCAAATTGATATAAATGATAACTTGCTGAATATTGCGCATTGGTTTGAAGCCAACAAGCTCACCTTAAATATTAAGAAAACCAAGTACATGATTTTTGGAACAAAACATGGTTTGAGCAATTTTCAAAACTTTCTCTTACTTATTGTAATGACACTATTGATAGAGTCAATAAGTTTAAGTACTTGGGTGTCATTTTCGATCCAAACTTATCTTTGTATAATCATATTGATTATATCTCCTCTATTATTTCTAAACCATTGGTGTTATTCGCAGGGTTAAGTTTTATCTCCCCTCAGCTACTCTTAATCTGCTTGCCAATGCCTTGATTTTTCCACACTTTGATTACTGCAGTCCAGTTTGGTCAAACTGCAAATTTTGAACTTAGCAATTCTCTTCAAATTCTTCAACACAAACTTGCCCGTGTGCTACTTTCTCCTGACATTCGTACACCTATTTGTGTATGATGAGCAAACCTTGCGGGATAAATTAAGTGAAAGATGGATCAAAACATATTCTTTCCCTTGTCTTTAAAATGTCTTCAAAATGATGCCTCCTTCTTACTTATCATCACCATTTACTTTTACCTTTGCTAATATTTCACAACCAAAATACTCGTAGCCAATCATTTAATACTCTCGTCATACCCTCTTGGAGTATCATACCTGGAAAACGAACATTTCCCATACGGAGGTCTTCAATGTGGAATAATCTTTTCACCCCAATCATGTCACACCCAAAAATTGCAAGATCAAGGAATGTTAACACTTTTAAATCTAATAATTGTGTTTTGATCGTCTTTTTATATTCTTGCTGTCTTATTTTATTGCAGTTCCCAATGATAATTCTCATCTGTTTCCTTGTCTTTAAGTATTTTAAACACTTAAGTTCCCTAAGGGGTGGTTCCATAGTACCCAAGATGTGTTTTTTTTTTCTCGTGGCGATTTCCCTCTCACTCGTGAAAATATTTTTCGCACATCAATTTTTTTGTATTGTGTAACTATCGTATGCGCTTCTTCCCATAAAAAAATTACTAAAATTTCTTGCCCGTAAATGAGATAATTAGCTTGGTCCCTTATGAACCCCCCCTTAGGCACAACTGGAGTGTGATTTTAAATAAAAATTAGCAAAAACCCGGTTGCCAGAATATTTTTCTCCTTATGTATGTTTTCATATGCATGAAACAACATTAATTACATAATCATAAAAATAATTACCCCTTTATGTGCTGAAAAGAAGCGATTCCATCATCGAGCGACTGCGCCCCATTGCTATACAACTCTGGCAAATACTACATGCCCCCACAAAATACAAAGAATGTACAAATGGTAATGTTTTTTTTTTTTGTGTTTAATATATTTCAATTGGTCCCTTTTAGAGCAGATATAAACATCAAAATGATTTGCAATGTTGTATGCTGTGGAAGCAGGGGTCGCAGAAACAATCTTGCTACTTTTTGAGCGATTTTGACGCATTTCGAAAACAATGAAATTTTGCCCCTAATTTCCAGACCGAATAACCGGAACTCATTTATAATTGCACCTGGCCTTGTCTTATGCCCCCTCAGAGGTGGTATGAGTTTCATTTGAAAATTCGCTCGGGAAAGTGTTTTCCTTATGGGGTTCCATGACCCACCCCCCTTAGCACCAACCGTGAGTGAAACACCTTAGGCACTTAAGTGTTTAAGGCAACCTTGATTGAAATCTTATTTTACGCTGCTCTAATTAATCTGTTTCCAACATCACATAAATTCATTGTTTTACATACATGTATAAATGTTTATTATCTTTCACCTTTATTATATATGTATATCAGGGTCTCATGGGATACCAGTTTTTGTATAACGGATTTGAGTTTCCGAATAAATCATAGTTTTCTACACTACTACTATGTTTATTAACCTTTTCAAATTAGTTTCATACTATGTTGTTAATGTTAATCTTATGCCTGGGTGCCACTAATTCACGCCCTGCGTTTACCGTGGCGTCCCACATCTTTGCATATTGAATATTATTTATATATAAGTCAATTTTTTGTTTTATTAATATCATTTTCATATTGTTTATCTTTGTTTTACAATATTTATAATTTACTGTAAATGTTCAATGAGATGGAAATAAACCTGAACCAATCAAAATAGAGGTCTTCCACCATTCGATTAGCGGCCATCTGCCGGGGAATGGCAAAGTCCATACCAAATTTCGGAGACTCTCTAAATCTAAGAGGGTCGTCGAGTGCCACATTGTGTTACGCAACGTTTTCAATACGGAATAAGTCACAATCTCATCATAGTGCGCAGTTCACACTCCATAGACAAACGTTTTACACATTTGGCACTCGCCAGTGTGTAAAGACGACATGCTGTTGGATAATGTACATGCATAAAAGAGGGTCACACTTTGAATAGCAACAAGTATATTGAGGTCGGGTATTAATTGATCTGAATGAGGAAGACTACGACGGGAACTAAACCTTTTGTTATAGGTTCTTGGTATAATAAAGAAGAGCAAAGATGCCTGAGTAGGGTTGAAAGACCTCTATCGTGTCTTCTATGTCTCTGTGTAAACTATAATTCTTCAGTATCTCTGGTTTGCTCATTAATATGATATTAACCTTACAATGAATTAAAAAAAAGCGTGGCCTTAGATGCCAAGATAGGCAGGGAGGTGCCCAAAGGATTATTCTCGTCTGAAATAGATAACACACACACCAAGCCAACTGTTACAGATCATACAATCTTGATTGGCTCATTCCAAGACCACATATGAGATAGTCCTTCTGATTAACGCATCAAAATAGTGTTCTATATCTCTGTTTAAACCAGACCACCATTTCTTACGTATCTCTGATTTTGCTCATTACATGATATACCTCAAATAACCATCAAAATACTGCTGAATTCCGATAGATAGCCATTATACTCCTTAAACCTAGAAGTACAAAGTAAATTATAGATGCGCTGCGCAGCCTTATCGCGCCTTGCTACTAACAAACGCGCTTCTCTCGTCTAAATCCATGAAATCGCGTCCGATTTAAGACACGGCGCATGATGTCACGAACAAGACAAATCTCTACAATGCATACACAAAATACTGGTCGATAAGTCGAACTTACCAGGGAAATTCTTGTGAGGAGGTGTGGAGTGAGTTTATTCGATACTTTGTACTTCTAGTTTTATGGAGTCTAGTGCCAAAGGGTTAATCGGTCTTGAAAATAGACGACACACAAACCAAACCAAATGTACTGATCATACACCCCTCGATTTTCTTATTTGTGCATGAAAACATGATTAACAGGGATCATGTGGTAGAATATAAGATGTCCCTGTAGCCTTGGTGTCATACACCTGCTTCAGGCTTCATGTTGATATCTTGAGAGGAAAAGGTCCATGCTTGTCCTACTTTTTGGTGTAAATCCTATCTGTGTTTTAATTAAAGCCACTATCAGTGGATTCACCCGAGAAGTCCAAAAATATTTGAAATTTGCAGGAAATAGCTGAAAAGTGAAGGATAAGTCTGTAGAATTTCGTAAGTATGTTTACAAATAGAAATTGCACAGAAAAGTAAGAGAACAGCAGTGTTCAAAGATATGAATCTCACAATTGTGAATTACGTGGAAGTGTCGTACGGAACAGCAATGACTAAATATCCGATTTTGTTGTTATTATGTTGCTTTTGGGCTTAGGAACTTCTAGGGTATGTTATGATATATATTCTTGTTATCAGGCATGCAAAATCTGATTTAGATAATGGTTTTCAAATTTCGATGTGTAGCAGAATCACTGAAGTGCGTTAAATATTCATATGATAGACATTCTCAGAGAATTACACTGTCAATCATTTCTCCTAAGGTGGCGCTATAATATTGTGATTGTGTACCATCATGCATCAAATATGCTCTTTAACATTATGCAATTTACAGAACAGTAACTGACAGATCCGGGAAGCCATTTTTCAATGGAAAAAGAATGCATAATTTATTCCGTATTAATTCCGTATAAATCCATGGTTTTGACAATAGTTTTTGGAATGAATGAGTTATGCACTTTGAGAGTTTTGGTTGTTCCAAACAATACCATTATTGATCAAAATATATAATCAACTGAAAGTCAAAAGAGGAAGAAGTTTGAAATATTGCTGACCAAAAGATATCGTAGCTCTTGAGAGATGTAATATCGCAGCTCTTGTGCGATATATCAGTATCAGTAAATGGTCAGAAATGCAATATTAAAATACCAGTCACAATTGTCTATACACATCCCCGGGGGTGGGGAAATCTCACCCTCCCATTTTTTTTCCTCCCCCCCCCCCACCCCCAGAAGAAAGTGACAGATTTTGGGCAAAAATCATCAACCTTTGGCAAAATCATGATTTTGGACGAAATCTAAGTGCTTTACATAATCACACAAACGTACAAAAAAGTTCTTATTTTCTATAAGCTAATAAACTGATTGAAATACAAACAACAATAAATAACTCAAATAAAAATGGTCTCCAAAATAGCAGTGCCACACTTGGCCCCGATTTGTTCAAATTTTGGAATCGTTTGCACAACCAAGTTGGACCGATGCTGTATTGGTGATGATTTTGAAACCCACCTCATTTTTTGGTTGTTTGTTGCTGTCCCCCAATATAAAATTTACCTACACTGAGTTTCTTTAGCCCAACTTTACAGGGATAAGCAGCTATTTACTAATCCGAAACAATCGCAAAAATCAAATTTTAAAAACGAAAATTTTTTATATTTTTGTTACTTGCTGGATATGCCCGAACATAACCTTCAGTGGTTTGCCCTTGAATCCGTGTATTAAAGACAAGGCAGTACTTTTTATCTGGTCTGTAATTTCTTACGTGCGTATCAAAATTCTGACTTGAATTCTAAAGCCTTTTCCCAGTGAATAATCACAGATTTCAATACAGTTTGACCTCAAACACAAACATTATTGATCTTTGCTTATGCGTAACTGGTGTCAACCACAATCAGCTGTTTAGTGCAGATTTTGAATGGCCAATCGCTGGATGTCTATTTGCGGGAGAAGTAGACAAATTTTTTTTCTTTTTCCTCAAATACTTCATTTTTTCACATATTGGTGGTTTATTTCTACATTAAAGAGACATTAGGAGATTCTAGAAAGAAGCGCCCCAGTTTTTCTCGAACCCCGGTTTTTTTACATATTTGGAATGCTTAGCACTGTATTAACACACCTAATGACAATAAGCCGAATACGCCTCTTTAGGTAATAAGATGATGATTTAGTAGTTTCTTCTGTCGTGCACGACAGAAAGTCAAAGCATGGTTTTCTATGGGGAACGATTACGATAGCAGGCAAGTTCAAAACAAGGTTTGCGGTTTTCTTTTGCACCTGTTTGTCCAATAAACCTTCCAAACGTTCTCAGTAGGTGGTCTACAACCGATCCAGTGAAATTCAAGAGAAATTCATATCCTAAAAAAATCTCCTCCTGTCACTTTAAAGCAGTTATATGGAATTGTGCACACTTATCCCTGATTTACAAGTTTAAAAAATGCATTTCCACATTTTTTTTATTCTCTCGCATTATCGCTGCTAATCCCTTTAAACCCAAACTTCAGCCTTTAACCCCCATCTACTGCTAACTGAAGGGGGTTGACCCCCCCTTTTTAAATTGATGTTTTATGCTCCTTTCATGCAAAAACAAATACCAACCAGGGTATAAGATGTTTTTGAGGTGATGAACAATAAGGGTGGCAACCACCCCTGCAAGATGAAATAACAATATGCCCCAGAATGATCCAGATACTTGATTTTGGTACCAATGGGTAGCTATGCTTCTCCTCTTTATACCAAAATTAGCAATGGGCACAAACATGCCTAGTAAGACATCAGAATGCACAAAGCAGCAAAACTGTCATTTTCCACAGACACACAGCATACATATGCAAAATTCAATTTCAATTCAAAGTTAGGAATGTCAGATTTTCATGCAGTGTTTTGGCTCTAAATGATAGCAAATGACTAGTTTTATATAGATAAGAGCTTTAGTGCCATACTTATGTTTGCAAGTTGGCAAATCGAAAAAAATATCCATTCAATATCTATAAGTTCATAATTGTGCCTGACTTTAACGACATATAGTGACCATATTCAAAATGTTTTGTACTTATTGGGGATACTAAACTAATAGGAATATCCTACCCAAATTTATAAATATTTGATGTTAAACGACAATTTCCAAGGAGGGTCCACCAACCCCACTTATGGTGTGCTGTTACAAAAATGGCTCAGGTAGATGATGTTTAAAATGGGCTGCCATAAAGCACAAAGCCATCACATTTTACTAAGATAGCCCAAATTTAATCAAGAAGACTTTGGTGAAATTGGAATCTGCAGTTGTCAAATTTCATATATTTTATTTGGGGTATTTGCCCTTTATAATAACATATTATCGTGAGCAATTTTTTTTTGTTATGAAAGAGAAAAAAAATGTTTCTCCAAAATGCCTGACTTAGTGCCTTAAGCACTTATTGTAGAAGGAATATGGTCTAGTAAATGCAACATATTTCAGATTCCACTCGAGGCTCGTCTTCAGCCATATGGCATGCAATAGAAAAATGATGTCCCATCACATAGCAGGAAGACAAATTCAACAATCTATCCGCTCCAATGATTTTCAAACACCTTGCAGAATTGCCTCTCAAAATAAAGTTATATCACAGTGTTGTCTTTCCTCTGGACCGTGACATATTGGCAAAGATAAACGCGGAGCTAAATAGCTCTGTCTAAAGGCTTCTCCTGGGGAATCAGAGGGCAACCTGGGACTTAGCATGTAAACAGTGATTTGACCTACATCTGGACTCAACCTATTATTACATTTCATCTAAGCTAACAGCATCAATAAATGTTAGACGACCCTTTGGAAACTGCCGCACATTGATGTTTGTGCGTGGGGGGGGGGTGCCGGGTGGTGGTTGTTTTCTGTGGGTATGTATGTCTGATCAGACAATATATACCTTGTGGGGACTTTTATACACCTCTCTGACAACTTTCACAAATGTGCTTGAGTTTTGAGGACACTCTAAACTCAAAAGAGACACTGGCACAACTAATGTGGTTGACCACATTTGGAGATGTTTTGTTATTAAACAACTGAGCCTTAAATTTCACTGGGGTAATAAGGAAAATAATAACTTTCTTTTGATACCAAAATTTCAATTTTGATGGAGTTAAGCAGGGGAAACAAAAAACAGGAACACCATACCCTTATTAACATGATAGTGTTAATCATTTACCTCCTGCACTTCACATCTAAAGGGGATAATTAACACAATAATCTTTTTAAAATCTTGGAAAAAAGCATAAGCCATTAATTTTTGCAGTCAACTCACAGCAAGTCATATTTTACAGTAGAATTATTAGTTTTCAAAACAACAATATTGATTTGTGATTTGCTTTTTTTTGTGATGAAACAGACATTTTGGTTTCTCAGTTCATCAATAAAAAAAATAAAATGCAGATATCATAGCTCTAAAATAAAAATGCTACGCGAAACAAACTTTTTTTTTCTTTTTTGGCCTTACTGGTAATTTAATTACTCTCATTATCCAAATTTGAATTGTAAAATCACCTACAAGGTAATTGGGGTTTTATAAATGAGTTGATTTATTATATTCTTGATCTAAATTCCCTCTGACAGCCTGATTTTAATTGATAGCTCTGTGCAATGCCACACATACAATCAAAAGGTCAGGATATGCATAATAGAAGATGGAACAGATACATTACTCAACTCATTGTTCCATAACAGGGGTGCATTGAGTCAATCCCACAATGCACCAGTTTTTTTAGGAAATTAACCCAATAAGCGTCATGTGATCCCACAAAAATCCTATTCCTAAACATAAAACCCTGACTTTTACACTCATTTAGCCCACAAAGGAATTAGTACTTAGGTAATGTTTTGCATGATAATGATATGTCTTGTGGTTCTTAAACTTTTGAATACTTTTTAACCCTAAGTACTGACATGTGTGTGTATATACAATATAGGCACATTGCAATGCATTATGGGATTAATCAAACACCCTCTGGTGCCATAACACAAATTGAAAAGTGATACATGCAGAGTAGTTGATTTGGCACACTCTGTGTCACAGGGAAAATTTCTTGTGAGAATTTGAGTTTATGGAGGGTCTAAAAAAGAGGTTTGATTTTTAATTGCCTTCATTGTTTTGTTTGTTTGATCAATTTAGCATGGTGACCCTTCACTTCAGTTGAGAAATGTGTGGAACATGCAGTAGCTTTCTTTAGTGTTGTAGCTTTCAATGTCAGTGAAAAAATACCATATGGACATTTTTCCATTGATAAAAGATTTGATGTTACACATAATTTTTAAAAATCATGATTTTGTGTATTATTGTTTTTGATCTGACACTATAAGCTTTTTAGTTGTCATGAAATTCTTAGTTGTAAAAAATTACTTATATTTTCCATCCCCCCCCCTTTTTGACATTCAACTGGGTTACAATAATTGTTCTTAATAAAATGTTGTTTTAGTTTTTGTATCTTTACACACAAAAATAAATTGCTATCAAATTAATAATTTTGCCGTTCCCGGCTTGCCCACTTGCTATACTCACAGAATGGGGCACCTTTTTTGTTGTTAACCAATTAGAACAAATATGCGAATTAGGTACGTAAAACATAATACATAACAGACAACATGGGTAATAATAGCCTTGTCCCCAGTTACCCAGATTTTACTAGAAGTGGTTAAATTTTTTTTTGTCTCAGAAGAAAGCTAGTATTTTTCTGATTTACCATGTGAAATCTTAGAGCTAAAGAATGTATGGTTTGGATATTATGATCGAAAACATGCCTTGTTTTGGTCAACCAATATTATCTTTTACGAAGTATTCAATGTGACTTACAAAATGAGAATTTTAGCTCCCATATCAAAGCAGATTGAAATATCAGCATGGCCTAGGCGAAATGTCAACCGTGCTAGCATGGTCAACCATGGTCAACCATGGTCAAAACATGGCTGACCATGGTTGACTATGGTCAGCGATGATCAGCCATGGTGGCTTGACCATGGTCAACCGTGGTTACCATGGTCCCCATGGTATACCATGGTCGACCGTGCTTTAGCACGGCTGAACATGGTCAACCGTGGTCATCACCTGACTTGACCATGGTTGACCATGGTAACTTGAGTATACCATGGTCGACCATGCTTTAGCATGGCTGAGCATTATCAGCCATGGTCATCACCTTGTGGGCCATGGTTGACCATGGTCACTTCAAGTATACCATGGTCAACCATGTTTATCACCTCATTTGACCATGGTTGACCATGGTCACTTCAGTGCAATTGTGACTGACCATGGTCACTAACCAAGAAACTCACGTCTGATCATGGTTGAACAAGGTAGTCCCATGGCTGACCATGGTTGACCATGGTCACTTCAAGTAGCCCATGTCTGACCATGGTCACTAAATTTAAGGAAACTGATTATTGTCTAGCCATGGTTGACATGACACTTAGTGGCTGTATTGTCTGACCATGGTTGACCATGATCACTTAAAGTAGCATGTGTCTGACCATGGTCACTGCATTAGGAAATTGACATGTATGACCATGGTTGACCATGGTCACTTGTGAGAAAAAAATATTCAAAATCATGCGGAGCTTTAGGTTAATTAGGAGATCTATGGAGTAAATTATGATAATTATCACACTTGTCCACTACTATATATTCAGCTCTGAAGAAGAACTAAGAAAAGTCATGGGTTGAATAGTGGCCACAATTAACAGCGTAATTGAATTGGTTAAAATTTATGGTTTTGGGGTTCCCGGCCAAAGTCAATCTGTACATTCTACTTCCACAATGCACTGATGATGTATGCATAGATATGTGCCATGGTTGATTATGGTCAGTATGGTCAGCGATGATCAGCCATGGCGGCTTGACCATGGTCAACCATGATCGACCATGCTTCAGCATGGCTGAGCATTATCAGCCATGGTCATCACCTTGTGGGCCATGGTTGACCATGGTCACTTCTACCATGGTCAACCATGTTTATCACCTCATTTGACCATGGTTGACCATGATCACTTCAGTGCGATTGTTTTCACTGTGATACAGGGATTCCCTGAGGTTTTCACCACTGTGAAGCTCTGTGACGTAAGTCGCCATTTTCTTGAGTTTTTACTTAGTGCGTTTATATTGTTGAAACTTTTTTTACAATTGATATATTATATTTTGCCTCTTATAATCAAGCAAGATAGGTTCTTTTAGCTCAATTGGTAAGTCATCAGTCTTGTAATACAAAGGTCCCCGGTTCAATTCCCAGTCAAGGCAAGTTGATTTTCTGTTGCTATAAAATAATGTACCTAAATATATGATAGGAACTATACTGGTGTATAAAATGTGTAAAACCATAGGGATGTGTTTTTTTTTTTTTGGGGGGGGGGGGGTTACCATGTTTTTTAAAAAAATGGCACATTGTCATCCATGGTTGATCATGGACGATTTTGACCATGCTTGACCATGGTCAAACATGGACAATTTGACCATGGTCAACCATGGTCAACCATGTTTATCACCTCATTTGACCATGGTTGACCATGTTTTTGAAAAATGGCACGCCACGGTCAACCATGGTTAACCATGGTTACACATACGTGGCCATATTAACCATGGTTGACCATGTTTTTGAAAAATGGCACCACTGCCAACCATGGTCAAACATGCAGAGTTTTGACCATGGTTGACCATGGTCACTTTGGAATGTTTTGACCATGGTTGGCCGTGGCGTGCCATTTTTCAAAAACATGGCTAACCATGGTTGACCATGGTCAGAACCCATGGTTGAACCATGGTTAACCATGGTTAAACCATGCTTTTTTCGCCTAGGGAACCTTAGAGACATGAGATTTCCAGAAAGAAGTGCCCCCAATTTTTCTCGGACCCCGTTTTTTTTTATATATTTAGAATGCTTATCAATGTATTAGATCACACCTGAAGTGAATAAGCTGAATACGCCGTCTTTATGTAATTAGATGATACTTTAGTACTTTCTGTCGTGCATGACAAAAAGTCAAAGCATTGTTTTCTATGGGGAACAATTACGATAGCAGGCAAGTTCAAATCAAGGTTTGCGGTTTTCTTTTGCACCTGTTTGTCCAATAAACCTTTGAAACGTTCTCAGCACAGGTGGTCTACAACTGATCCAGTGAAATTTGAGAGAAATTTGTTTCCTAAAAAAATCTCCTCCTGTCACTTTAAAGGTGCAACGAGAGATTTCACAGATCAGGTGTCGCTTAAAAAATAGAAATTACTTTGTTTGCCCTGATGTAAAGCTTTCCATCAATAATATCCCCACCTAAAAGGATTAAGCTGAGAATGTTTCTTTGGTACAAAAATTGTGAAATTTCTAATTTCATATAGGAGCAAATACGAAATTCAGCCTATGTTTTATATTGAAATATAAGCAAATCAAAATCACTGTTTTTCTCTCTTTTAAGACATTTCTGTAGCCAAATACAAGGTAAGAAATCTATTGGGTGTCTAGTCTATATGAAATTACTATTATGACACAATGTTTGGGTGCCTCAAAATCTCTCGTTGCACCTTTAAGAGATCATGTAATGGGGTCATGGTCATTCAATTTATATAACTAAATCGGGCTATCCCCCTTTAAAATCTTCAGAAAAACAGTCGTTTTACTCTTAGAGAAGACAATATCCTCATTTGGGCATGCTTCTTCAATACACCACGCATGCAAAAATTATGTTTTCTTTGTAGATAGCACATATTATGCTATCAGTACACCAACATGAATGTTATCTTCAGTAGATAGCAAAATACCAGCAAAAATAATTATTAAAGTCATAATCAATGATTTGATAAATCAGAAATATAAAAAATAGACAATCTGATTTATGCATATTTGTGGAGCAATGGAGTACATGGACTAACATACTCCACAAGTGATATAATCAAAAACACCCTAAAGTGTAAAATTTGAGTCAAATTGGCTTAAGTTGTCCTTATGGATAATTTAAAGACAATATCAGTGATTCTCTTGAAGAGTCAAATATTTGAAATTTGCAGGAATAGCTTAAAGTGAAGGATAAGTCTTTAGAACACTCATAAGTTATTTTTTGCAGCCGAAATATTATCAAAAAAGGAAGAAAACAGAAGTGTTCAAAGATATGAATCACCATTCAAATACATGTTGCAGAAATGTCCGTATGGAAAGTAATGGCTGAAATATCAGATTTTGTCCTTATTAGGTCTTATCACTTGAAGGGTGTGTTAGGATATCTATACTTATTACAAACATACAAAAATCTGATTTTTGATGTTTTTTTTTTGTGATTTAGCAATTGAATGGCTTCGCATTTTAATACTGCTATTTTCTTCCTTCTTAAAGTCTGACTCAGAGATTTGGAAATATTATTTTTTGTGTAATAATGAGAAATAGTCAACTAGAACTAAAGATAGTAACCTAAAATGCACAATTCTGAAATTTGAGATGAATCAGATTTTTCGTTTTGATGCAGTAAACATTATGTGAAGTATTACGTCCCATAGGATACTGTGTATAACAAAAATTCCGGATCCGGAATTTTATAACAAAGTTGTGATTTTCTATATGAAGGAATTCGATTTAAGCTTAGCAATTTCACACAGTGATTAGTATATGGACAAGCATTATGGAAATTGAGGGCGCCCTCTTCAGGAAATCTCTGAGCCGGCCTTTAAGGACTATCAGTGCTGCACCTGAAAGAGTCAAAACATTTGAAATTTGCAGGAATATCATAAAAAGTAAAGGATAAGTTGGTAGAATTTGCATAGGTTATATTTTATGGCAACTGAAAACTTTACAAAAAAGAAAAAAAACAGATGTGTTCAAAGATATGAATCTGGAAAATTATGTGTTCCAGTAAGTGTCCGTAAGGACAATGACTAAAATATCTGTCCTCATTAGGTTGCTTTTGGTCTTACTACTTGCAGGGTATGTTTGGATAGCTATACTGATTACTGACATTCAAAAATCTGATTTTTTATGATTTTGTTTTTATTTTCTGATTTAGCAAATCACTGATAGTGAATTTAACAAGTTTTCATATGAAAAAGTACAATTTTTTCCCAACTTATCTTTTACTTTTAAGATATTTCTACAAAATTGACTTGTTTTCATATTTTTGCAGAATCAATGATAGTGTCTTTGAATGTTATTTTACACTGATTGTAATTTCTTACTGGCATCTTGGATGCATCAACAAACTTTCAATTAACTACCATACTTTACAGATTTTTTTAAACTGTCTAAATTCATACTTGATCATCTTTTTAAAGCGGCACTGGCACATTTTCACAAAATATGAAATTTCTTCAAATTTGCTCACAAATGATAGCCTAGGCCATTGGAAGAACACTGATATATTTTACACATAAAAATAGCATACCCAAAAACAGATAGGGCCTAGGCGAAATGTCAACCGTGCTAGCATGGTCAACCATGGTCAAAACATGGCTGACCATGGTTGACTATGGTCAGCGATGATCAGCCATGGTGGCTTGACCATGGTCAACCATGGTTACCATGGTCCCCATGGTATACCATGGTCGACCATGCTTTAGCATGGCTGAACATGGTCAGCCATGGTCATCACCTGACTTGACCATGGTTGACCATGGTAACTTCAAGTACACCATGGTCGACCATGCTTTAGCATGGCTGAGCATTGTCAGCCATGGTCATCACTTTGTGGGCCATGGTCAACCATGTTTATCACCTCATTTGACCATGGTTGGCCATGGTCACTTCAGTGCAATTGTGACTGGGTCACTAACCCAGAAACTCAAGTCTGATCATGGTTGAACAAGGTAGTCCCATGGCTGACCATGGTTGACCATGGTCACTTCAAGTAGCCCATGTCTGACCATGGTCACTAAATTAGGAAACTGATTATTGTCTAGCCATGGTTGACATGACACTTAGTGGCTGTATTGTCTGACCATGGTTGACCATGGTCACTTCAAGTAGCGTGTGTCTGACCATGGTCACTGCATTAGGAAATTGACATGTATGACCATGGTTGACCATGGTCACTACAAGTGTCCTATGGCTCAAGAATTGTGAGAAAAAAAAATAATCAAAATCATGCAGAGCTTTAGGTTAATTAGGAGATCCATGGAGTAATGATAATAATTACACTTGTCCACTACTACAGGGTGTCCCAGAATGATTAGTACCCATTGCTACCCAAAATGTTTTATTTTTTTCCATAGAAAATCAATAACATTAGGTAAGTTGGTTTAATATCCAACTTCATTATACTGTAACCTTTCATAAGAATTTTGAATCATAAAAATCGGACTAACCAAAGTGAAAATACACTTAATTGTGTTAGAGGTGCTGATTCCATCCTTTGGGCTAAGTGAAAAAAAATGTATGTGTGTGCTATCCCTCGACCTACCAAGCCTTTTTTGCATCACATTATCCTCCTTCGGAAATCTTTACTAAGCAATTGATGATTTTGATTTTGGTACCAATAGAAGCTATGATCATTCTCTTCCCTTGATACCAAGATTAGTACCAGGCATATACCCTTTTGGCATCAAAGTGACGTCATAAAGACCATTAGGCAGCAAAAACAATGTCAAGTTCAGAAACACAGTGCACAATAGGCGAAAATTCAATTTTGCACCAAATAGTAGGACTATCAGATTGTAAGGCTGGTTTTTTTGGCTCTAAATCATGGCAAAAGACAGCTTTTATATACATTTAGCAGAGGGTTTTTTTAGTTGCCGTACTTGCAGGAAAAGTACCAAAATAGTATATAATGCCTAATGCTTGTTTGTGGCCAACTGAGCTTTAATGTCTAGCGAGGATATGGACCTCATTTGACGTCCGTACTGGGCATATGTACTAGTTTGGTTATTTTTCGAAGGAAAAAGGAGGACCACAAGCTCTCTATTGGTACCACAATCACACGTTTTGAGTGTATAATAAACGAAAATTTCCGAAGGGACTAAAGCATGTTGTAAAAAAAGCTTGCCAGGAAGAGGGTAAAAGTACACAACATTTTTTCACTTAGCCAAAGGATGAAATCAGCATCTCTAACACAATTAAGTGTATTTTCACTTTGGAAGTTCGATTTTTATGATCAAAATTCTTATGAAAGGTTACCAGTATAATGAAGCTGCGATATTAAACCAACCTTACCTAATGTTATTGATTTTCTATGGAAAAAAATAAACATTTTGGGTATCGATGGGTACGAATCATTCGGGGACAACCCTGTCATATTCAGCTCTTAAGAAGATAGAAAGTCATTGGGTTAATGGTGGTCCCAATTAACAGCATAATGTGATGGTGAAAATTTATCAAAGCATTGCATGGTATTGGGGTGCCACAACAACCATTCTTGTTGTCAAAACCATGGGCAAAACATGGCTGACCATGGGTGACTATGGTCAGCGATGATCAGACATGGTGGCTTGACCATGGTCAACCGTGGTTACCATGGTTCCCATGGTATACTATGGTGGACCATGCTTTAGCATGGCTGAGCATTGTCAGCCATGATCATCACCTTGTGGGCCATGGTGGACTATTGTCACTTCTACCATGGTCAACCATGTTTATTCACCTCATGGACCATGGGGACCATGGAATCCTTCAGTGCAATGTGTTCACTGCGCGCTACAGGGATTCCCGAGGTTGTCAGGTTTTTTCACCACTGTGAAGCTTGTGACATAGGTCGCCATGTTCTGAGTCTTTATCTTTGCAGTTATACTGTTGAACTTTTTTTGCAATTGATATATTCTATTTGCCTCTTGATATCAAGTAAGATAGTTTTGCTCAATTGGTAAGTCATAGTCTTGTAAGTCCCAGTCAAGTAAGTTTTTTCGTCACTATATAATAATGTACCTAAACATAAGATAGGAACTATACTGGTGTGTAAATGTGTAAAACCATAGAGGATGGGGTTTTTTTTTTGGGGGGGGGGGTTACCAGTTTTGAAAAATGGCAACATGTCATCCTTGGTTGATCATAGACCAATTGCCATGGTCAACCATGGTTTTAAACAATGATCATATATTGACCATGTTTGACCAATGGTTAACCATGTTTTTGAAAAATGGCACGCCACGGTCAACCCATGGTTAAAACATGGCCATATTAACCAGGGGACCCATGTTTTTGAAAAATGGCACCACTGCCGACCATGGTCAAACATGCAGATTTTGACCATGGTTGACCATGGCACTTTGGAATGTTTGACCATGGTTGGCCGTGGCGTTGCGATTTTCAAAAAAAAAACATGGCTAAACATGGTTTTGACCATGGTCAAAACCCATGGTTGAAACATGGTTAACCATGGTAAAACCATGCTTTTTTCGCATTAGGGGGCATTAATAAGAGGCCAAAGACATCCAAGTAATTTGTTAGGCTAACTTTTAAGCTGGGCCGTAACTGTAAGCAACAAATGTGTCTATTACACGAATATAATAGACCCATACTCCTTGATATTAAAACCACAAAAAGGTCACAGGTACCGTTCAAACAGGGTGAATGACTTGGAAATAATCAGGCCGAGGAAAAAATGTGGGGAAATCGGGAAGCTCTTTCATGGGGAAACCTGTGACGCTAAGGAAATTTTTATTAGTTGATCAAATAACATGAGCCTAAAACTGATTAAGGGCTAGCATTTTGACAAAGATTAAGGTCCGCAACATCAGCACCCCAGGGGTGCTCCCCTGCTCCTTTCAGGGTGTGTGTGGGATCAGAAAGGAAAGAAAACTCAAACATAGTGCAACATACCAGGGTACATAATGGCTGCTTTGTGGCCAAACTTTTGTGGAAACTAGCCACGGTTCGGACTTTCCTTCCCGGGGAAAAAAATCAACCCTGATGGGAATCTGAATTAAAACCCTATTCGAGAATTACGGTAGCCATCTGTCTAAATTTGATATTGGGGCTAGGGGACAAAAACTGGTCTCATATTGGTGATGACGGTTATTCGCAGTATACAAAGTTAACCCTAACACATATAGTGTGCATTAGAGCCAGACTGCACATTCAGAGCAAAATATACTTTTTTTCTATAGGTTAGCATGTTATGCTATTGTATTATTTTACGTAGTTTAGTTTAAGTTACATTACTGGTATGCCTATATTCAGAAGATAGCCACATTGCAGTTTTCTGAGAACGATTAACAAGTGTATAATATTTTTTTTTTTTTTTTTTTTTTTTTTTTTTTAAAAAAAGGTTTACAGATGTGGTATCACTCTCTTCAATACATAACACAGAATTTTTTTTTTTTCAATAGATAGCATTAATGGCATGTTATCTTTAGTAGAGAACACAAAAATGTAACCTTCAGTCAGGGCCGTCTGCAGGATTTTTTTACGGGGGTTCGGGTCTCCAAAAAGTGAACCTTTTTTGGAAAAAAAAAAACAAAAAAATGGACTAACCCCTTAAAATGTCCTTTTCTTGACGTTTTGAACATTTATTACCCAAAAAGTGGACTTTTTTGTCATTATTTTCTCTTTTTGGATCTTTTATCCAAAAAAATTGGCAAAAAGTGGACCTTTTTCCCCTTTTGTGAAATTTGGGGGTGCGACCGCACCCTGCGTACGGGCATGCCTTCGTAGAAATCATGTAATCTCCATATATATAGAATGTGCTGGCTTCAGTATATATAAATTACGTCATCTTCAATAGACAGTGCAGAGAATAGCAAATGGTAGACTTTATTCAGGAGATTGCACAAAGAACAAAGAAAAATGCGATCCTTCTGTAGATAAAAGTGCACATGAGTGTTCCATGCAGTTGATAGCATGTAGAATTCTGGAATGCTATTTTCTGTAGAAAACACACACTATATACTCTCTTCATTAGGATACAATGAATTCTGCTATCTAAAGCAATAACAGCACATTGTTTGAAAGGTACCCCCAATTCCTTTGCGTTTGGTTGGTACTTGCCTAGTAAACTATACTGCGAATGGAGCCTATGCGAAAACAGGTTTGTAGCATGGTTAACCTGGTTCAACCAATGGGTTTTGCCTGGTCCAACCATGGTTTAGCACATGTTTGGTTTGAAAAATGGCGACTACCACAGTCACCATGGTTAAAACATTCCCAAGTGACCATGGTCCATCCATTGTCAACACCTCGATGTTTGACCATGGTCGGCATGTGGTGTGTGCCATTTTCCAAAATCATGGTCCAACCATGGTTAATATGGCCATGTTTAACCATGGTCAACCATGTCAAAATCAGATTTTTGACCATGTTGACCATCGTACACTGTTGTGTTGTTTGTGACCATGTTGCCTTGGGCTGCCATTTTCAAAAACATGGTACCCATGGTCAACCATGGTCAATATGAGCATGTTTAACCATGGTTGAACCATTGTCAAATTGTCCATGATCACCATGGATGATAATGTTGCCATTTTTTCAAAACATGTAACCCCCCCTCCAAAAAAACACATCCTTATTGTTTTAATTTTATACACCATTATAGTTCCTATCTTTATGTTTAGTACATTATTTTCATATGACAGAAATCAACTTACCTTGACTGGGGTTTGAACAGGACTTTGTATTACAAGACTGATGACTTACAATTGAGCTAACCTATCTTGCTTAATAACAAGAGGCAAAAATAATAGATCAATTGTCAAAAAGTTTCAAGAGTATAAACACACTAATAAATCTAAAGGACTCAAAAATGGCGACCTACGTCACCGAGCTTCAAAGTGGGAAAAAAAATCCTGAAAACCTCAGGAATCGCTGTATCGCAGTGAAAACAATTCACTGAAATGATCATGTTCAACCATGGTCCAATGAGGTGGAAACATGTTGAACATGGAAGAAGTGACCATAGTCAACCATGGTCCACACGGGTGATGAACATGGCTGACAATGCTCAGCCATGCTAAGCATGGTCGACCATGGTATACCATGGGGACCATGGTACCCAGTTGACATGGTCAAGCCACCATGGCTGATCAATGGCTACGACCAATAATCAACCATGGTCCGCCATGTCTTGACCCGGTTGACCAACAAGAATAGTGTGGCACATATCTATCATCATCATCGTGCATTGGGGGATAGAATTTACAATTATTTGCCGGACCCCAACCACGTAATGCTAAAGTTTTAACCAATTCCATTACACTGTTAACTGTGGCCACCATTCAACTCATTACTTTTCGTAGTTTCTTCTTCATAGCTGAATATAGTAGTGGACAAGGTGTATTATTTATCATTACTCCATGGATCTCCTAATTAACCTAAAGCTCTGCATGATTTTGATATTTTTTTCTCACAATCCTTGGGCCCTTTGAACATTGTAGTGACCGTGTCATACATGTCAATTTCCTAATGCAGTGATCATGGTAAGACACACGCTACTTGAAGTGACCTGTTCAACCATGGTCAGCAATACAGCCACTAAGTGTCATGTCAACAATGGCTCGACAAAACAGATTCCTATTTGTGACCATGGTCAGACATGGGCTAACTTGAAGTGCCATGGTCACCATGGTCAGCCATGGGACTGCCTTGTTCAGCCTGACAGAACTTGGAGTTTCTGGGTTTAGTGACATTGTCAGTCACAATTGCACTGAAGAGACCGGTCAACCATGGTCAATGAGGTGATAAACATGGTAGACCATGGTATACTTTGCATGTCCATGGTCAACCATGGTCAAGTCAATGTGATGACCATGGCATGACCATGTTTCAGCCATGCTAAAGCACGTCTACCATGGTATACCATGGGGACCATTGTAACCACGGTTGACCATGGTTAAGCCACCATGCTGAGCACGCTTACCATAGTTAACCATGGTCAGCCATGTTTTTGACCATGGTTGACCATGGTTGACCATGCTAGGCAGGATGACATTCGCCTAGTATGCTCAAAAATTTGTCAAAAAAGTGATTTTGTATTAGGAATCAGGCACCCCTGATGTAATTAATGGGGAGCTTGGAAATGCCAAATGACTCGTCGGATAATGAATGAATGACGCCCTCTATATTTTTTCATTAAAGGGATGAATTTAAACTTCCGCTATAAAGCGACATGCTTAAAGTTTACCTTTTCGTATAATATAGATATTGTAAATTATATAATTAAAAAAAAGAAAAAATTTTATTAAAATTAAATACATGCCTTCAATGGGTAAATGAAATGTCAAACTGACCCTTTTCCCCCCAAGAACCACATGCCGCTTGCAAGGATGTGTCCGTTATATTAATTAGCCCATATTAGAGTAGCATTCTGGTTCGTTGGGGGAACGACCCCATTTTTGCATTTATGTTTTTTGGGAGCATGAACACTAAATGGGAATGCCAAACAACAATGACCTACTACCATACACACTGTAAGGCTGCTAATCTACCAGGGCTCAGTTTCAGTAGCCTTGGATGGGCTCATTTTAACAACGCGATGACCAGTGTCCATAATCATACTAAACGCAAGGAATTTTTTTGCCAATATAAACTGGTGAATGAAAGCTAGTAGATGAAACATGATGTTGCGATACAATGAAATAGCTTATAGAATTCTTTCTGTGAATGCAATTTTCCATAGAACTCATGATATAGCTATCTTTGGTAGACATGAAAAGTAGTTTGCTATATGCATGTAGATAACATTTTGAACTCTATATAGAATGCTATTTCCTATAGAAAACATGATATGTATCTTCAGTAAATCACACAATGTGCATTATACTCTCGAGTGAATATCACTCTTGAATTTCACTCTTTTAGAGTACCTACATCACATTCATAAAGATGTGAAATTCACACCTCTAATGAAGATCTTTTGGGTTGAATATACTCTTAGTAATTTTAAAAATATGGACAGCATCCCAAATAGGTCTCCGAGTAATGTGCCAAAGACCCTAGTGACCCGGAATGACCTTTGACCCCTATCTGTGACCGCCCCATAAGACGTCCTTTTCCTCTATGTCAAGCGTACCAAGTATGAACTTGAATCCATCACTGCACTAAAAAGCAGACAACATTTTAGAAAGTGTACCAAAATTTTGACACACACAGACTGACTGACAGACATGGCGTAACCAGCGTGGGGGAGGGGGGGCGCAAGCCCCCAAACAGAACCCTTGCCCCCTTCAGCCCTGGTCCCAAATGAACGTGACTATTTTGATAGAGTGTCTATGGAGAAGAGCCCCAATTTTCCCCCTCAAAAAACCTTGGCACCCCTTTATCCCCCCCCCCATTTGCCAAGTCTGGTTCGCCACGGGCTGACAGACTGACAACCAAATCATGGATATATCTGGAATGGCACTCATATTTGTAAGATATTATGATTTTTTGCTTTGTTACTCATGAAAGTCGGGGCTCCGACTTTTTTTAAGGTCAGAAACAGTCGTAAAAAAAAGGGCCATCTTCAAAACCGTTTGAAAATTCTTTAGCGTCGGTTGTTCACAAAGCACAGTAATATAAGGTCTTGATGTTACTAACACTAGCAACATAGAGACAAATCAGCATTTTAAATTTGGAAAAAAATACTGATAGTGGCTTTAAGGGTTTTTTTTTTTTTTTTTTTTTTTTTAAGTTATTCCTGCAACTTTAAATTCTTTTGACTCTTTCGGGTTGAATCACTGATAGTGTCTTTAAGCAACAACAATGGAAAGTAATACTTATCTACATTAGCTGAAAGCCAAATAATGCAACTGACCCATTTTCTACTTTAAATGCACATCTATTTCAACTCATTTCATTAAAATACTTAAGAAAATAGGTCACAAGTCTCAAAAAGTGCAAGCCTCAAAGCATCTTCAAGACGAATGTATCCCTAATCTTCGAAATGAGCATGATAGAAGAGGAATTCTCAAGTGAAACATTCACCAGACATCAGGCTTAAAAAGTGAACATGTTGTATACATTTTCCTTATTGCCCAAAGATATTTTGAAAGTTTGTTTGCTGAAATGGTCTACTGTATTGATTATCTTTGAGCAGGAAATGCTGGTTGGGTGATAGTTCATTAAATTTCTTGTGTTGGTATAAAACTTTTTTCAGAAGCAAAAGAAACATGTTTACACTCGATGTTAAAGGTGCATTTTGTGATTCTAGCACCTTCTGTTTTATTCATGGTTCACTAGAGAAAAGCTTATTCACAAAATTTGAGTTGATCCCGATCTTGCAGTTTTGTGTTATGAGCAATTGCTTGTTTCCCACGGTTCCATAGGCCACTGTGCTGTAATTTCTGTCCATTTACAGACAGAAAATACAAAAGTGCGAATTTCTTACAGATGCAACCGAATTTGCATGTGCGACTTGGTACACACGGATTACTAAGGCTAACGGTTCAGATGGTATAAAAATCTTACCTTTTTTGAGGTAAGTCGGGGGACGAGGTTGTGGATCATGAAATGCCCCTTTAAATGCAAATACTTGAGAACATCTTATAAATATTTTGGCTGGGTTCCCTCCAAATCAACAAAAAATTTGTCAAAATTATCATATGGGTTCATTCTGTCAACAGAAATGTTTCTACTTAAAAGTGGGTGACTCGGTCATGGTCGTATTTTTCATTAAAAATACCTGATTACAATTTTGGAGTTAAATTGGTGCAGCCATTTGGATAGTAGAAGCAAAAATGTGTATTAAGGTGCTTGTTCCGATTTTTGTCTATCGTGTTCTCTCTTGATATGAGAGCCTGACACTTGTACACACTGACCATCAAGTAACGTGGGAAACAAACTTGCAGTTTCTGCTATATGTGATAATGTATAGTGCAACGCTATATTCACTACTGTGCTAATATTGATGGTTAACCATTAAAACGGTAGTTTTTTAACTGTATCTTGAGAAAGAAATGGATTTGAAAGCTGAAATTTCAGGACGACAATGAGAAAAATATGGCCTTTCATCTGATATAAATATTGATACTACTTCTGGTTAAATCAGGGGGTCCCAAAGATGATCGGAACAAGCACCTTTAAATTGTGTGTTAATTAATGTGATCAATATTTCCTGCACCTTGAATTTCAATGGGACAATGAGAAAAATATAATTTTTTTTCCAATGGAGTAAAGTTGGGGAACAAGGTTGTCGATCGGGTCACCCACCTTTAATGGCCCCCTAGCTATTATCCTTATCCCCAGAACCTGATTGTACCAGAAGTGGTCAAAATTTTGGTGTCTGAAAAATACTACTATTTCTCTCATTAATTCTGTGAAATTTTGGGTTAAAGAATGTTTGGTCTGGATGTTACAAGCGGAACATGATATGCCCCCTTTTGTTCAACCAATATTAATTTTACACAGTACTACTATATGAACTTACAAAATGACGTTTTGGGCTCTCACATCAAAACGGATTGCTATATTAGTGCAAAACTTTACAGATGGGGTTTTGTGGTTAAGGACATGCAATCAAGATGAAACTTTATATAACCAAATTGGGTCATCCCCCTTTAAACTAGTGGTGCATCACAGAGGCCTATGGAGCAATTTGTAATACAGTATCTGGCTTTCAAAATGTTAAAAGTTAGTTGCTACATGGCAGGCTGGCAAACACTTAAAGGTGCTTGTTCCGATCGTCTAGTACCCCGATTTACCCGGAAGTAGTATCAATTTTGATATCAGATGAAAGGCCGTATTTTTCTCATTGTTGTCCTGAAATTTTAGCTTTCAAATCCATTTCTTTCTCAAAATACAGATTAAAAACTACCGTTTTAATGGTTAACCATCAATATTAGCACAATAGTGAATAGGGCGTTGCACTATGCATTATCGCATCTAGTATCAAAACTCAAGTTTGTTTCCTACGGTACTTGATGGTCAGTGTGTACAATTAGTGTCAGGCTCTCATATAGAGTAGAGAACATGATTTACAAAAATCGGAACAAGCGCCTTTAAAATATGTCGTCATGTGAGTGCATCGTATCTGCATATTTGTCATTTTGCTGAAAAAATGTTTTATGTTCAAATTTCTTTTGTTTCCTGTTGTTTTTAATGTCTTCCTTGTTTCATAAAAAATGCTTTTACTTTGATTTAGGGTGGCAAAATAGCTTGAATTGTGTGCTTTTACCTGTATTTACAAAATCAAGCAAACACTCAATTGTACCCAAAACGTCAGTTACGACTGTATTTCACTCACACGCTGATATAGACAGAGCACTATTTGTCAATCTACCATATAGCAGCTAACTGTTGTTATTTTGAATCTAGGCATCTGGGTTGTCATTCTATACACAGATAGGTAGGGCTTGTGTGGTCCAGTGGATATAATGACTGACTCTGCAGTAAAAACATTTTTTGTACAAAGATGTTTTAAATGAGATTTAAAAATTAAATTGGTAAAAAATCAATATGAAATTTAATATTCAACTAATACCTGACTGATTATGATTGTATCCCGGGTGGGGTTGGGGGATTGGGGGCTGGTGCTTCCAAACCCTGGGCCATTCAGTGACAGACGCCTCTAAAAAATAAGGGTCTTTGGGTGAGCGACAGCAAAACTGCCCTAAACTATGGGGTTTTATTGTGTGACAAATTTGCAAAATTGTTGTGTGACAAACTTGATAAATTTTACAAAATTTTCCCCAAAATGGGATCTTTGGGTGACATTTGCAAAATTTTCTAAAAAATAGGTCTTTGGGTGAAAATTTTCAGATTCCCCCCCCCCCCAAAAAAATAGGGGTCTTTGGGTGACAGTGGTAAAATTTTTAAGAAAATAATGGTGTCTTTGCATGAGATTGTCAAAAATATGGGGTCTTTGGGTGACAATGATGCTGAAAATGGGGGTCTTATATGCGTCATCTCCACAATGGGAGTGCATCAGGGATTGCATGTTGATGGTAAAAGAGGTTAATGGTTAAAGTTTGCAATGTAATTTTTTATCCAAATATCACTTGTTAGTAGTATTCAAATTAAGCAATTTGAAATATATACCAGTAAATCGGTTATTACATGACTTCAATCTCACTCCATGGAATTAATCTTCTTTTTCTAACAAAAATGCCTACTAAAGAGAACTTAGAAGTTTATTTGATATGTCAAATTTAAATTTAACAAAGCTATGATAATATTTGTCATAATTATGTGATGTTTCTTCATATTGAAAATCTATAAACAAATAATGGAAACTACATTGGCCCAGATTTTAATTTCATCAAAATACTTCTTACAACTACTTTTGAGTGTCACACATGTAATCCACACTTTAATCCACCGCACTAAATATTTATAGAATTAATCTATTTGCTAATCCTCTTTAAGCATGCCAATCAACGCACTACCATCTTAAAGATGTAATTAGAGAAAGCACCCAAGCAGACAAGGAGAGTAAAAACTTCACACCTACCGTTTGTTCTTAATAGAGTTCTGCACACCCCAAATTCGATGAACAATTGCCGCAGCCATATTTGCGATCTGAATTCAATAGTGGAAACTATTATCAGATTTGCAGCCGATAGCCAAAGTGTCATTGGAGTAGAAGGGTTTAAAAAAAGAAGATACTATCATATGCTAGGTTACTGTAACAACAAATATTGCACGTACACATTTAATGTATCAGTGCCACGAGTGCGTGGCATTGTGAGAGAGACCTGAATACTCTCGTATCAAATCCACTGACCCCAATTTGTATGGTAGGCTAGCTATGGCCCTGAGCGCTAAACGTTTATGGTCGCGACCAAGTCAGCGAGAACGGTGGTCGACAAATAAACATGTCTGACTGACGTCTTCCAAAAGTAAACTAAAAACCCTGCAAGTTATGGCGTAGTGGTTTTTCTCAATGATCAGTTGGGTTTCAATTTGGGCTTATTGTGACAGGCAAATTGGAATAAATAAGTTGATTTAAGCGATGAAGTAACGTGACATCGGGGAGCACTGGAATGGATGTCGGATGAAGACTAAAATTTGCTGGACATGGTAAATTTGATAAAAACGTCAAGGTTAATTTTGTTTTTATTAAAATTTAAAGGTGCACTGAAAGATTTACATCACCATTCCATTAAAAAGATGTTTGCAACCTATTTATTTTACTCCCCTTTTTGGGGGGGGGGTTCACGGGAGCGCGTGGTGTGTAAGTGGACTTGACATCCCCCTTTTTACAAGATTTGTCAAAAGTTCAAAAATCAAAAATACAAAACCATATTTGAAATCACACAAAAAATCTTTCAAATCAGTCCAAACAACCAAGTCTTTGACTCAGACGTGGTTCTTTAGATTTCTTCCAATTTTTTGTCTCCCCTGCTGCTTGCCCCCCCCCCCCCCGAATAATGTGGCCCACCCCCACTCTTGAAAAGAGCTGGTTATTGCCACTCTAGTAGTAAAGAATATTCATTATACTTCTGGTTCTCTGAGCATTGTTGGGACAGGCGCCCTATTCCCCATTGCATACAGTAGTGTTTTATTCAATGGCTAATAAGCTGTTTTCATAGCAGGCTGTAGATGTAATTAACAAAGTTTGTCTTTAGGTTAAACATTGCGTGCGTGCACTCTATTTACTAAACCGTGGTCTAATTTCTACTTTCTACGAATCTTCTGTTATCATGTCAAGTGTAAAGATTCGTATGCTACGAATCTACAGTCATGTGGATGTCGTATCTACAAACTACGGGAATTAACCGACACAAACATGTATAACAAGAAGATTCGTAGCAATTGAACTCACGATTAGTAATAGATTGACCATGTTGTGGTATTTACGGTTGAACGAATGAAAAAAAATGGGTCTACAAATTAAATAAACAGAAAATCATGTGAAAAATCGACTTGGGATACAGAGAGTTAATTTTTTTGTTGTTCTGAAATATTTTTGTTGTACTTTTAATATTTTTGTAACGTGTTGTGTTTTTTTAAACTATATGCACTCCATGTTAACATGTTTTATTTAAATTTCACCTATTTCGGTCTTATATCTATGGTTATCTATTTCATGTATTCATAATTTCCTTCAACTTATTCAGGCACTGCAATCTTGTCATGTATTTTTCAAACTGTAACATACCTTTCGGTTCTTTGTTTTTGGGCTTAAATATATATTATCATTTTTGGCTTTTTTTATTTTTATACTTATTTCAATCTTTTTCACATTTTCTCTGTAAATTATTACATTTTTAGGCCGATCTTGAATTTCATTTCTACAAGATGGTATTTAGCGAATTATAATTTCTTAAAATCGGGATTAAATTCTTTTTTTCACTTTAAAGGGATCTGTAAGTTGGTTATTGTTTTAGGCCCTCGTGTTTTAAGGTATCATTAGGTTGTATGCAGTTTTACATGGCCTCGGATTGTGTCAATCGGTTTAGTAAATTGTTAATATTTTTTTTTCATATCATTTTGTATTAGCCATATGATTATGAAATAGGCCTATTTTACGGTCCTAATGTGATGTCAAAACAAACCAATTGGGCGGGGACGGTCATCTATATTTAACACGTGTCCTATAGGGTTTTTTCACAAGTTTGTAGGGGAAGCAGATGGGGGTCCAAACGTAGGGTTGCTTAGGTAAAATTCCCATATTGACTATTTTTTTATTTTCTGTACAACTACTAAGCCACTATATTGAACATTTCAATCTTGTAATAGATATGGCCAACCAAAAAAGGTTTATCTCCGCTTCTTTTTTGGCCCGAAACCCGCCGCGTCATGTATTTTTTTAGTAAAAACAACATCATAAATCATTCGCTACCTGGATTTTTTTTTAATCGTTATTTACCTTTTGTCTCATTTTTTCAAATTGATAAGACACTCAAAACATTATCAAAATGCAATGTTATAAATCGCAATTTTAAAATGTATGCGAGCTGTAGGCAACTCGAGACAATTTCCACGGGGGTCTCAAATTTGCTTTATTGGGTAGGGACGTGCCTCCGAGAGTCCCTGCAAACATGACCTAATCCTTACAAATTTTTGCAGAAAGCTATAGCTATACAAGAAAAGTAGATTTTATTGCCAATTAACATTAATGCCATTTTCCTAAAAAATTCGACGTTATTAGCAAAGTTAGCGCTTCAGATTGAGGAAATAACTCATACTCATTTCCCAACAAATTTTATAGATTTTAAAAGGGACCTATTACTATCCACAAACACTAAAAAAAATGGGCAATGAAAAAGGTCTTTCATATACCAGAAGGTTAAATTAGAACCCATACTTACGACAACGTCCCCGGTATGAGTCATATAATGTTGATTTTGGCCCCTACCCTCCCCGGACAATTTTTGGTATAAAATAAACATTTCACGCCCTTCTAGACTGCACATCTGGAACATGTTGTAAATGTTGTAATCCTTTGGCATACTCCGGGGGGAATAGTACATTTCAAAATTAAATCCTTTTCCTGTATAAATTCTCATGAGTCGGTCGTTCAATAGGTTCCAATGTGTATGATTCTGCACGGTTTGTCCCACCCAGGGATGCTGTGCAGTATCCAGTAGAGTGAAGTTAGCTTGATATCTGCGTTATAATGGATAATACCGTTGCCTAATTATATTCCCAATAGTAATCCTAAATCAATTCTCCCTGGCATACATGGCAAGTGCAATCCGAATTTATGGTTTAAAGGTAATCAAGTGCATTTTCCCGGTGGAATTAATACTACAATTATTAATCTTGTCCCGATATAAACTCAGGTATAAAGACATCGTCTGTCGGTCAATAGTAATCCCCAAGTGTGTGATTCGCAGGTTGGCTGGTATTCTGGGTGGACATTGTTGCCTAATTTTCCAAAATCCATTCCTCCTTGCAAGAGCTTTCGAACTACCTTACTTTGTTCCATCATGTCCATGAATGTACCCTGAGACACATCAAGAACAGGCACAGTGCATGTAGCAAGTATGCATCTAATCTCCACAGTACTGATGTGTGGACTCGAAACGGAATCGGTAATTAATCTTATCGTGCCAATTACATAACAGCTTCAACTCTTTCAGAACTCTCAATGGATGAGTAAATATATGCAAAAGTTTTTTCAAATGATTGATGAGTTTGTACACTGTACTTGATTTTACATTGTGAGCAATGGTTTAAGTCAGGGAAACCTCTCAAAAGAGTGGATTCGTAGTTCGAAATCACTCGGGCTTCGCCCTCGTGAATTCGTAACTACGAATCCACTCTTTTTTTGAGGTTTCCCTTTAACAGATACCTCTCAACAATGTTCAGAGAGTGTGGTGCATATTATTTATCCTTAATGCTTTGACAGCAGCTGTGAGATGTAATGTAACAGAGCTTCTCTTAGGAGATAATGCCTCTCAACAATGTTCAGAGAGTGTGGTGCATAATATGTATCCTTAATGCTTTGACAGCAGCTGTGAGATGTATTGTAACAGAGCTTCTCTTAGGAGATAATACCTCTCAACAATGTTCAGAGAGTGTGGTGCATATTATTTATCCTTAATGCTTCCACAGCAGCTGTGAGATGTATTGTAACAGAGCTTCTCTTAGGAGATAATGCCACTCAATAATGTTCAGAGAGTGTGGTGCATATTATGTATCCTTAATGCTTTCACAGCAGCTGTGAGATGTAATGTAACAGAGCTTCTCTTAGGAGATAATGCCACTCAACAATGTTCAGAGAGTGTGGTGCATATTATTTATCCTTAATGCTTCCACAGCAGCTGTGCGATGTAATGTAACAGAGCTTCTCTTTGGAGATAATGTCACATTGGGTCCATTTTCTTTAATGATTTTTTTGCATCGTAATTAATAATGCTTACCAATATATTATCACACCTAAAATGACTATGCTGAAAACGCCGTCTTTATGAACAGACAATTATTTTCTGTTGTGCATGACAATTATTTTCTGTTGTGCATGACAGAAAATCAAAGCATGATTTCCAATGGGCCAATTAGAAGACCAGACAAGTTCAAAACTTGAGCTTTTGTTAAATTCTTTTCTACATTTTGTCCTATAAACCTCTGAATGTTCTTGGTAAATGTTCTACAACCACAAAATGCACTATCAATGATTTGTTAAATCCTAACATACCCACAAAATAGTGATTTGTTAAATCCTAACATACCCTACAAAATAGTGATTTGTTAAATCCTAACATACCCTACAAAATGATAAGACCAAAAGCAACCTAATAAGGACAAAATCAAATATTTTAGTCATTAAAGGGGCACTGGTACATTTTCAGAAAATATGAAATTTCTCCAATTTGCTCTCAAATGATAGTCTAGGCCATTGGAATAATAGAGATATATTTTACACATAAAAATAATATACCCAAAAGCATATAGGGACATTAATATTAAAGGGGCTAAAGACATACATGTAATTTGTAGGCTAACTTTTAAGTTTACCGTAATTTTAATCTACAAATGTGTCTATTACATGAATATCATAGACTCGTACTCATTGATATTAAAACCACAAAGGTCATAGAATGTTCAAACAATGTGCATGAATCAACTCTGGCCTGTGTTTTCTTGTGTTACACGCCATATCCGTGTCGTCTGCTGAATTAATGTCGCCGGCGACATTAATTATAAAATCGTTCTGTTTACCCATAAGCACACTGATTTGGGCTTAATAATTTCAGGTAAGAGCTAATGTATATAAAAGCTTTATAACCATGCAATATGGACACTTGTTACAACACAGAATTGAATGGTCATGCTGTTTTCTTCCTTTTCTGTCAATTTTTTTCAGTTGGAAAAAATAACTTATGAGAATTCTACAGATGTACCCTTCATATTCTACAAAATATTGTTACACTTAGCATGGATCAACATCGGCATTTATATAGTGCCTTTTTTACTGTATCAAAGTGCTTCCTACATTTATTCCAATGCCACTAAAATATGTCAGCCGCAATACAAAATAATTACTCCCAGGCATACTCATGCCTTTGCGTGCTGCTCAATGGACCATATTCCTAACTGCTCCCCACCTCACCCAAGTGAGGTAAAGTGCCTAGCCCAAGTATACAGCACATTGGCCACAGCGGGACTCGAACTCACAACCTTCAAATCATGAGTTGGTCATTTTATCCACTGGACAACACACACCCTCATCTATTAAAGGCACTATCAGTGATTTGCTAAATCATAAAATCGAAAAAATCTTCAAAAATCAGATTTTTGCATGTCTGTAACAAGTACGGGTACCCTAACATACCCTGCAAATGATAAGACCAGAAGCAACCTAATAAGCACAGAATCCGATATTTTAGCCATTACTGTCCGAACGGACACTTACTACAACACGTAATTCAATGGAGAGTCAAATCTTTGAAGACTGTCGTTTTCTTCCTTTTCTGGCAATTCTTCAGTTGGAAAAAATAACTTATGAGAATTATACAGACTTAACCTTCGATTTTAAGCTATTACTGCAAATTTCAAATATTTTGACTCTTTCGGGTGAATCACTGATAGTGTCTTTAATAGTACCTTCATTACCTGGCTTACAATTTTGATTACTTACCTTGTTTAAAATGCTTTGCAAACTTGACTGTCAGAAGTTAGTAAAACTGCTTCCAAATTATCAACATTTCTCTTTTTCAAATGCTCCAATTCCATGATAGCTGATGGACATGATCTCAGGCACAGCATTCAAATGATCTTTTATGGCTGACTAGGTTGGATTCTGAAGAGAGAAAAGCAAAGCCATGAATATTAAAACATAATAATTTAATAGCAGGCATAAGATTTGTTGGGAGAAATATACCAGTTGTTGTCTATAAAGTAATAATTTATATTGTTCTAGAACCCCTCTCCCAGACTCCAGGGTTCAAAAGCAACATCAACACCGCCATGGACATGCCTGCCTATGATATCAGGTATACTGTTCTGTTCCACACTCATCTGAAATCCTTACTAACCAGAAACCAGTTTGCACCCCGCCCCCCACCCCGAAGAAAAATTATGAATGTTTGGCAAAAATGGCCAAATTTGGGCAAATATCAGCAATTTTGGGCCAAAATGTGGAAGTTTTCCCCCAGAATTTCACTTTCCCCTCCCCCCAAAAATCTGTACTATCCAGAAGTATGTTATTGTTATACAACACATGTACATCAAAAAGGAAAATCTGATTATCTCAAACTTTGGAATTGAAAAGATTAGGTGGCTTTCTTTAAAAATTTAGTTGTCTATATTTATAATTAACAAAAAAAAAATCTCAAAATCTCTGGATCTGCCTTTAGAGACATGCTTTTATTGAAATGCAAATGAGCTCATTAATATTCATTAACATGTGTAATATCTTACTGCAAAACTATACAGCACCAGAGATCCTTATGGTCTACCACTCTACCAAGTTTTAAGTTCATGGGTACATTTTGTTGATACAGTCAATTAAAGAACAGTCACAGACAGACAGAGAGGCACACATACACACACACACACACACACACACACACACACACACACACACACACACACATGCTTACTAGAGCTATATTGTGGGGTTATTACAAATTCTGTTACTATATAATGATTTTTTTCTTAAAAAGACACTTTTTTAGACATTGTTTTAGAATTTAATTTTTTTTACTAAACTACTCATTTCTCAATTGCGCCACATTCCTATAAAGTTACTGAACTAGAAAAATCCTCTTTTCTACTCTTTTACGGATTCTTCTTCTTCTTAGCATGTCCACATGTCATTAGTAATGGCTTGTGGTGCTGTCGGGATTTATTCAACTGAGTAAGCTGATCCGGGGCCGCGTGTATCTACGATACGGACGCTCCTAACATGGCCCAATTAAACCCCAATATTAGATTACAATTTATTCTGTTACATCACAAAAAGTAACATAGTAACTCTAGTAAGAATCGCCCCACAACGTCAAGAAAAATACTACCCCATAATGTTACTCTAGTAATTACACACACACACACTTTCAACATGATAAAGTAAGCCATCCACTATCGTGGGGGCCAAAGATTGTCCATCATTTTTAGACTAAGAAATTAAAACAGACAATTTATTGTTAATTTAAAAAAAATAAAATCATTTAAACCAAACAAAACAGAAGTCACAAATGAAAAACTGTGTTGTTGGTAGTACACACCAAAACAAGAGATTCCAATAATTCATTAACACTCAGTTAATATTCCATCACCACAGGGCCGTCCCCAGATGGTGGGTGTGGGGGGTGTGAAAATTTGATAATTCTTGAATCCGGCCCATGATTTTGTCGGCAACACAACTCAACGCCCCCCCCATTAAAATGGTCAGGGGACGCCCCTATATTTACCATTTTGATTTCTAAAAACAAAATCAACTCATGCTTACTGAAGCCCACTTAATAGCATCAATGGCGTATTAAACCACAGATTGCCTGCGAGCATTTTCCTCTTTCACCGCTTTGCTTATTTTACCTAATTGTGGTGAGAGTGTGATACAAAACTAGGTTACAGCAAGATCTGGAGGTGAGAAATCAATCTTGCGGAGGCTGCACACACTCGCTTAATGGTTAAATATTCATTTTATTGGTGCCGAAAGATCCAATTTATATATCGTAATGCAGATATTGGGTGCAATTAGAGGAGGAACCATTTTTAATTTTTAGTGCAGTGACAAGTCAATCATGTTGAACCACTTAAAGGCTGACTCAGAGATTTTGAAATATATATTTTTTGTATAGTAATTAAAAATAGTCATCTAGAACTAAAGATACTCACCTAAAATGCTCAATTCCAAAGCTAGAGATGAATCGGATTTTTCGTTTTCATGCAGTACACATTTATGTACAGTATAACAGTGCATAGGATACCGTGTATAATAAAATTTCCGGATCCGGAATTTTAAAACAAAGTTGTGATTTTCTATATGAAGGACTTTGATTTGAGCTTAGTTATTTCACACAGTGATTATTATATGGACAAACATTATGTATATGCAAAAAACACAATTTATTTGAAAATTGAGGGTGCCCTCCCCGGGAAATCTCTGAGTCAGCCTTTAATCTTACTGTACATGATTTTCAGGAAAAAATCAAAGCCATAATTTTTAGCAAGATTTTTTTTCAAATTTGATCAGTCTTCCAAATTATAAAGAAGCTTAAAGAAATTAAGTCATGGCAATTAAAGTGACAGGAGGAGATTTTTTTTATAATACAAATTTCTCTCAAATTGCACTGGATCGATTGTAGTTCACCTACCAAGAACGTTCCGAAGGTTTATTGGACAAACAAATACAAAAGAAATGAAAAATGGACCCATTTATATAGTAGCAATGACCTCAAAAAGTGACCCATCTTTATAGTAGCCTGGTGGGAAAAATGACCCATTGTTATAGTTATAGTAAGTCGTGAAAATGTGACTCATATCGGCAGCACATATGTACCTACCCTTTTCCACTGAGTACCCCTTTTTTTTTTTTTTTTTTTTTTTTTTTTTTTTTTTTTTTTTTTTTTTTTTTTTTTTTTTTTTTTTTTTTTTTTTTTTTTTTTTTTTTTTTTTTTTTTTTTTTTTTTTTTTTTTTCCAATTTTGATATAAAATTGGATCGATCAAGCCAAAATTAATTGGTTGAGCTATGAGTTGCAAAAATATTGGGCGTGATGCAGTCGAGCCCAATATTTTAAAACTCATAGTGAGACCAATTAATATTGGGCGTAAATCATCCAATTTTATCATTATCATGTTTTGGATCGGATATTTTCACACACTTGGACTCCTCAAAACATGATATTGGTAAAAATCAGTGATTTTGAGGCCAAAATTGATTAAAAAATCAACATTTTCAGTGTCCCTTGTTTTGGATCTAAAAAAAATCACAATCCCCATTTATCCGTTAAAAATACTGAAGCCAACCCCACAGCAAATCATAAAGACCCCATTTTCACGAGCAAAATTAGGATGATTTCTTTTTCATGGCTGTGGCCCACCTTTGAAGGTTGAAAGAATTTCAGGGTCCCTCGGTTACAAGTGTTTGTGAATAATTCCTTTTTGATAACACAGGGACCTGATGCAAAAGGATCTGACTTTGCGAAAACATATCAACCCCTGAACCCATCACAGTTTGGTGGAAAAAAAGTTGTGTGGGCCCAGTGTCCTACATGGGCGTGTTGATGATGTAAAAGGACACTGAGCCCCTATAAATCTTGGGGCACTGTGGCTGTGACTTTTTTTCTCTTTATTCACGTTTCCTTTTTTATTTTTTTTAATTTATTTTGTTGTGGAGGAGAGGGGCCTGGAGAGCAATATTTTAGGGGGCCCTGTCAGCAGCTGCTGACACTGCTGACTCTTAAATCCGCCACTGTCCAATGGCCATAGGAGGGTGTGTTTTAATTATTGTAGTCAATCACATTTGGAGATGTCACTGAGGCATAAATGAGAAAAATAAGAACTCTCTTACATAAAAATCTCACTTTTGATTGAGTAAAGTGTGGCTGAGGTTATCAATAGAACAGTAGAAAGGTATTTTACAAAGATTGCATAAACAAAGGTGAAACCCAGATGGTGTATTGAGTACATCCCACAATGCACCAGTTTTGGGAAATTTCACCTAAATAAGGTCATGTGATCCCAAAAAATCTTATTTGTAACACATAAAACACCATGATTTCCACACTCATTTTAGCCTACAAAATGCTAGTACTTCGTCTTGTAGTAAATGTCTTGTGGTTCTTAAACTTCTTGAACACTTTATTTCTTAACAGTTTTGTATTTGTTTAGTACACTACACAGGCATATTGCATTGCATTATGGGATTGATTCAAAACACCCTCTGAGTGAAACCCTAACTTCAATGTCTATGATGATTATCAATTGTAATGTATGTGGTACCCCCTCAGCTACATTACACAAATGACAGCACAGGGCTAAGATTTCACAAATGACCTGTAACTCATGCTCGTAAAGCACTTTCCTATCACTTGCTCTTCATTTATTGGGAATCTTTGGATAAAGGCAAACATGATGTAACCACTTTGGGATAAATGACACGCAAACTAGCCGAAAGCAAATCAATGGACATCAAACATTTTCAGGGTCTGAATCAATTTGAACCTGATATCAAGTCTCAACTACACCCCTCCAGGAGATGTTCTATTACTACATACACAATTTCACAGTCTCAATTTCTTGGCTACATTTAAGAAAGCCTTCTATAGATACCATTGTAGTAAGAGACTTACTCATTGGTTTATTGGTATAATCGATTCGCGCTGATATAGGAGCTGGGGAAAAGTTTTGGGTCATATCCATTAGATGAAATAGGGAAGAAGCATTTTAATCTATCCAAGAACTCGCTTCGCTGCCTAACAATAGAAAGTGATTTGAAAGGTAAATGGCCAGGTACAAAACTTAATTTTGTTTACAGTACTTTTCAGAATTGAACTTTGTACAGTTTTAACACTTAAAGGTGCAACAAGAGATTTCAAATAACAGGTGTCCCGAAAAAATGGGAAAATTCTGATTTTGGCACTGGTGTAAAGCTTTATATCGAAAATATCACCATCTATAAGGATTAAGCTGAGAACTGTTTCTTTGGTACAAAAATTGTGAAATTTCTAATTTTGTATAGGAGCAAATACGAAATGCAGCCTATGTTTTCTATTGAAATATTTAAGCTTACAAAAATCACCTTTTGTTTTCACTTTTAAGACATTTCTGTACCAAAATACAAGGTAAGAAATCCTTAGAGTGTCTAATCTATATGAAATCACTGCATATGACACCTTACATGGATGTCTCAAAATCTCTCGTTGCACCTTTAAGTGACCAAGGGGGGGGTTCCTATGGACCCTCCAAATTTGTTTTCGCGCTGGCTGCTTTACGCGTGGGTTTTTTCGCGCCGAAATTTTTTGTAATTGTCGGCCTTTTAAGTGCGCTTCTTTTCATACCAAAAAAATTAAAATCGGCCAAGCCGTTAATGAGTTAATTAGTGAGGGTCCCATGGACCCCCCCCCTTGGGCAATATACGGAAGTCATTTGAGAATATTTTTCGCCGAAGGCGTTCTAAGAAGGAATTGGCACCTAATTTACACCCAATTGACACCTAATTCGCGCCAGTATTTTAGTGGCGTGTTATTCCTTCAATGTATTAATACAAATTAGTCCGCCTAATTGGGCGCTGTATTACACTGATACAATTAGGCTCCCGCCCTTTCTGCAAATTTTTGATGACGTTTAACCTAATACATTTATTCATTAGCATGATTGGAAAACTATTCCATTAGCTGTATGGGTAAGGTAAGAACGGAAACTGATATCCTACCTGTGCAGAATAATATGCGCCGTAAGTTACTGAAATTATGATAGAAACCCAAAATATAGTGATGATTATACCCCGCAAGAGATAATTTAAGAAAAAATGAGAGGTTTGGTTTCTCAGAATGCGAAAGTCACATTACAACTTTTTGGGGTCGGGGGCGATACTCAGGGAAATAATTGCACAAAGTGTGACCCAACGCCCGAATCCTCCACAGAGCTCGCGAACAATACGTAAGCGGTAAATGTAATGCTAGCTGCCCTGAGCGTTGTAAGGATGAAGTTCTCCAGCATCGTGGACGCTTGCGTGTTGCATAATTAATTCATCAAGTTGGGATATCCCGTGACGTATAAAATCTCTGAAGTTCTCCGAAGATAAGGATTTTTCGAAGTGTGCATGACTTGACCAAAAGCTTTGACTGGTCCTGAATTCGGTACAATCGGCTAAGGCTACTAATCTCCTTCCTAAAGCAATTACTTTCAGTATATTCTAATTTTAACTGATATATAGATTTCAAGGATAAGTGTAATGAGATGGCTGTCCATTGTTCTGTGGTAGCGTACGTGCGACCAATTTGGTGGGGTGTTCATGGTGCGTGTTTCACTGTGCGTGTTCCCCCCCCGTATCGTAAACATTTCGAACAAGCAAACGTGTTCCAGTAATCACCACCGAAAAAGATCCATTTCCTAACCTTTGTGTATTGAGGTATGCTAAAACTTATATTGAATGATTTGCACATATGCACATATGATTTTCCAGAATCATTCGCAATTTCGAACTATGGTTAATTTCATGAAAGGAATAGGGTGCACACCTTCCATATGGCCAAACTCATGGTTCAGATGGGGTACGGTCGAAAAGCCTTGCAAGTCTATTCATTGTGTCTGCTAAAATGTATTGGCGATTCATCGTAATATGGGCTGGTCATGGAAGAGGTACGGGTATGTGCGACCCTTAAAGGGGGGGAACATGGCTTCTTTGCATTTACAATATATGATTATTGCAATCAAACAACACATCGTTTCTTTTGAAACAAGCAAGTGATATGACCAAAATGTTTGGTCTGATGAGCTTTTTTCAATATAGTTTTTGGTCGGATCATATCGTCTCCGGTATGCTAATTAGCAGGGGCCAAAGGTCACGGCACCAAGAAAATCAGAAATTTCAAAATGACAATTTGCCCACCCCCCCCCGGGGGACCCCCCATCTATGCCAAAATATAAAGTAGTTGAACATAGTTGTTTCTTTAAACAATGACTATGGCCAGGATCTGTAATCCTATGAGTATGAGAGCGTTACCAATTATATTCCATGTGGCGATGGCAACCTTCAATTCTCCGTCACTTGCCATTTTTTTGCTGCGCTGGTGACATACAAAACATCAATGGATAACTCAAAAACTAAAAGGTTTTTATACAAACTCGCTCTCATAGGTTCATAGTATGACGGATACCAAAACTAGTTTTGTGCTAAATTTGACAAAGGTCAATAGGTTCAAACCGTTTAGAGATAGTGGCGGGGGGGGGCAAGTTTTTGACAACCTTTCTGAAAAATGGCCCAAAAACAAAGATGTTGCCAATAAGGGTCGGAGCGTTTTAATTGTTATTTTAATAATCAATTATTAAATTAATATATTGCAATATTATGTTTTTTAATAAAATCTAAATTTTATCAATTCTACTATACTAAGACTAGTTTTTAACTTAAAAACAAATCTGTTAATGGTCACTTTTACACCCCAAAATTAATTTATTTTTTGTAATCTCCTCAATATTGCTGCTTGAAAAACAATGAAACAAAGTCAACATAGCTGCTGTGAAAAACAATACAAAACCTAGCAATCGTATTTCTCCTTTCGATGCTGTACCTTTCGATCAACCATGGCATAACATTTGAACGATTAAGGCAATTGGTATTGTCAAAAGGGCAACTAAAATGTATTTTGGAACGCAAGCCATTTTACTGTAGTTATTATTTCGACATACGTTTTAATTACAGTGCATTTGCTCTAGATGCTGGTTGATCTACATTATTCTCTTTTACATGCCATGGTGCAATATTTTTGTGTTCATTCCAAATTTGGCTTGTTTAATTGGACCCCATTGGACAATAAGTTATTTTATGACTTTCATGGGTTATCCAGGGGTGAACCAAGTTTTATGTGGCTTTTTATGTATAATAACTTATTCTCTTAATTGTAGTTTATATTCTGTTTGTTTTATTTTACTATGTTATGTGCAATTATTGTTAATTTAATGTTGTTTTAAAAAAAACCGATAAAATCACTCCATACACTAACACACGTGTGAAAATGATCCAGTCGTCTCCACCCGTTGCAGGATGGTCCTTACACTAGGGAAAACTCTCCCCATCCGCACATCTTCATCGTTGTTGTCCCTCTTCCTTTTTTTCCCCGGCGGTACTTGTCGCTTTCCTCCCTTTATGCTTGGTCGCTCCTCCGGCGCCCCGCCTGCGTTTCCTGCTCCCTTTTCCTCTTTGTCCATGTCGTTCGATGCCGTTTTCTTTCTTGTTTCCTCGGCTCCCCCCCCGTTGTTGCCTCCTCTGCCTGCCGGCCCCGCCTCGCGCACCCGTCCCCTCTCTCCCATTCTTAATTCCTATCCGTTTACGCCGCCTTCTCTGCCTCCCGTGTTATTATGTTATTAATTTATGATTACTAGAATTACTGATGCACAAGTCCTGTGATCTTACAACAAAAAGTGCTTCGTTCAGACATTAGAATTCGCGAGTTGTCAGTTTCCTTATCTTTAATAAATACTCACAGAAACAAAAAGATTTGTTTATGCCCACATAACAAATTAGTGATAAACATTATCTATAGTGATCTTAAAAAATACCTAAACCACATGAACCAATTGCTTCCAAGTAAAAAGCAACCTCATATCTTAAGTGATGAACAAACATCTGCCAATTGTCATATCAGCTTTCATAGTTTAAAAGAACCCTCAAACTAGGTCACATATCAACTATCCCATGCCGTGATGTCAGCCCCAGTTTTATAATATGATAGCAGTGTTTAAGCAAAATCTCTGCAAAAATCCTGCACCAAAGTAGCTGCATCACTGCAGCATAGATAGCGACATGGGACCTAGGTAAAAGTAACTTTCAATGAATCCTGAGGCGGTAGTTCCTTTTTTTAAAGACATTTCTTGTTAACAATATAAGAATAAGAAACCGAGAACCAAAGCAATTTTTTTTGCTGATATAAGTCAACACAACATGTAGGTAAACAATTATTTAGTACATAAAAATAATTAACCCTTTATTCTGAAAACAACAATTTCACACATCTTTACGGTGCCAAACTGTTACTGTACAAACTCTTGGGAAAATGACTGGTATTTTGCAACACATCCACGACCCGAAAAAATACAGGAGTCCCTAAAACTGGGCTGGAGGTTTGTGTTAAATATAAGTAATTTGGGGTCTTCTAGAATAGATATCAACATAAAAAGTTTTCAAAAAGTTTGTGTAAGCGGCAAGGTCATTGTATTTTCCGTCTTTTTGCCTATTTGTCGTGGTTTGAAAACTAAATGTTTTTTTTTTTTTTTTAACAAAGTTAACAATTTCATTTTTTAAATTGCTGATTTGGGGTTGCTCTTATGACCCTGTCACATGTATAAATTTTGTACAAAAATTCCTCGGGAAAGTGGTTTCCTTAGGGGGGGTCCCATGACCCCCCCCCCTTGGGCACCAACGGAGTGAAAACCCCTTTGTCACTAAAGTGTTAATAGAACTATTTATATGTCATTCACATCACTTCCCTGTTCAAGGCTGGTTTTTGGAATTAAAACGCTTTTCCATAGTCACTGCGAAAACGCAAAGTGTTTAAACATGTTAAGTATTTGTGATTGCAAGTGTTTAAAGTATGCATTTACTTTACAGAATTAAAATGATATTTCGAATTAAACAGTAAGCATGAAAATAATTCAATCCTGCTGAGCACTATGCACGATATGTTTATACGGTATGGTCCTTCTACAAGTTCTACCTGTTCCGAAATGTACCCTGCAAGTAATTTTCTTTGAAAAAAAGGAGTTTAATTTAGGAGACGTTAAGTACAAAGTTGTGGGTTGGCGTTTTTTATGGTTTAGGGCTAACGTTTTTCATTCCCATATATTTTTATCCACCGTGCTTCAACTATTAAGAACTACGTTGGACCATCTACGAGTGGGTATTGACTCACTATTGTATAATCGTATTAGTTTAGGTAACATATGAAAGTAATGATGAGGCCCCACATCACCTGTGTGGCCAGCACAAAAACCATTGTTACCATATTCAGGATTCAATAGCGCACCTGCCTTATACAGGTAGTATTTCACATTTTAACGTACGTTACTTTTACCAATGACCCTCTATGTTTTGACCACTGCATATCGTATTGACCGTAGAGCACACAGTATTAAGAACGCACGGACTGGGAGTGCTACAATGTTTAATTGTTGCGCGCCCCTCACAAACAGCTCTCACCCGTAAAAAAGTACAGGTTGTCCCTATATCAGCGCGAATCGAGTATAGGATTTGTTGTGCCAGGAGCAGCACTAAAACTGTTTTCTATACTGATGGGTCATTTTTTGAGGTCATTGCTACTATGTAAATGGTCCATTTTCCAATTTTTGGTCGCAATTTACTATGAAAATGGGTCAATTTTTCTGATTTTCGGTAAAATCACATTGAAAATGGTTGAGTTTTCTGAATTTCGGAAATGTTACTATGAAAATTGCCCGATTTTGCGAAGATTACTATGAAAATGGTGCGAAATTTCAAAGCCAACTATAGAAATGGGTCGAAATTTCGGGACCAACTATATAAATGGGTCATATTTTTGTACAATTTGGTCACTATAAACATGGGTCGATTTTTTTTACCCGGCGGATGCACACCTGTACCCAATATTGGGTCGAGTACCCCCCCCCCCGGGATGAGCGTAGACACGTACATGGCGCTATTTCCCGGCTATTTCATATTGGAAGGCCATTTCCAGCAGCCGTTGAATTATTATCGGAGATCTCCAATATTAATTATTCTAATTACAAAATTCCTTCATTTGCGACACATAGACATTTTCGAGCGTTAACAATCCACAGGTTTAGTTTACTAGCCGTAGTTACTAAACAACAGTGTAAAAATCTCAAAATTTTTGAAAATTTGGGAGTGCTCTTCAAAAAATGTGCTATTATTGCTTTAAATTTCTGAGGGGTCAAATATACCTATTAGTTGTCAAAGGGGAAAAGAGTAAGAATTTTGAAATAAGAAATAAGAAACTTAGCAGTCAGAAATCTGTATGGGACTATAGTCGTGCGTAAAGAGTTTAAACTTTTATCCTCCCTCAATTTTGTATTGTTTTAATCATCAGAGGGCGAAAGAGTAAGACATTTGCTTGTTTTTTAGTTGTCAGAGGAGAAGAGTAAGAAATTTAGAGTGCAAAATGGCTAAGAAAAAGTAGTCCAAAATTGCAAAATGCAATTTATAAAATAACCTTGCATTTTGCATTTTTAACCAAAAATCATTTTGCTTAAGGTTCTTCTATTTTCTTCTGAGAGACAACCATTTCTGTTTGTTTGTTTGTTTGGTTTACCTTAAAGTTCATCTTGATAGAGTAATAATATTTATTTGAGTTACTGATTAAAAGCACAATGCAAAATAGCAACTTGGGAAAGAAAAATGGGCTACAGCCCAAACACGATGATGTGGATTTCTTTCCTGTGCATAGTAAAGATACACATGCATATACAAATATAGCATAAATGCATTGCCAGATGAATAAGCAAGCGGATAAACATCAGTTAATAGGAAAATGCTGCTTACAAAACAATTTGAACTGATATAAAGAATCAACTGATATCACCAATACTTCACCAGTCTAGGAAGGCAACAAATACAGAATTGACAATCTGTGCATGCCAGTGCAGAAATCTATTACCATTCACAATACTTCTGTGAAAGAAATCCATGAAGAGGTTGGACCCATGCCACTGAGACGTCAGAAGCAAAATTGCAGCTTGTGAAACTTGAACAAGTCATCAACTTTCATAAGGCCAAATTCAGACAACCTATCAAGCTACATTACATGTTGACCATGATCAGACCAAGGACTTTTCCTGTACATTCAGGGGCGGCGCCAGAGTAAAATCATAGGAGGGGCGAAACATCATGGGGGGGGGGGAACAGTACAAAATGAACTCATTTTGGTTAAAAACCCCTAATTTTTGTGCAAAAACCCGTTTTTCCTAAATTTTGAAAACCTCAGGGGGGGGTGGCTACCCCCCTGCCACCCCCCTGGCGCCGCCCCTGTGTACATTACTATTGACATTAGCACACAAGTTATTCCTTTGAAATTTCTCAAGCCTTTGAATAAAGAAAATATTAAATGGAGCTCAAACATGCACAGTAAACCTGATGAGAAAGGACAATGGCCTCCACCTAAAACCCTATCTGTAAAGTTTTGTGCTGATATTTCAACCCGTTTTAATGCGAGAGCTAAAAACATGATTTTGTAATCCCCATTGAGTATTCTGTAAAATTAATATTGGTCGACCAAAATGGGCCACATATTTGTTCATAACATTCAAACCAAACATTGATCCTTTAGCCCTAAGACATGTAAGATTTTACAGGGTAAATGAGAATAATATAGCTTTCTTCAGATACCTAAAATTTTACCACTTCCACTAAAATCTTGGTTCTGTGGACGAATCTATCAGCGTTTGGACCATGGCCCTATAAATGTTTTTTTTTTAAATTATTTTATCCTTAACCCCAGGAGGCAGGCACTCCAAAGTCCAATACCCTAAATATGTTAAATAGATTATTTTGACAAAGAAGGGAGCAAAATTATGTCAAGCCCTTGTTTATAATCTCCTCAGCCTATGGACACTGAATTGCATTATGGCCATGAACTATGTGTTCTGTATGACTGATGTATTGAACCTACACAGTGTTTTCCCTGGAAAAGGTTACCTGGGGAAATGGACATTATTTGGGAGGAAATTGATGTGTGTTCAAGGCAGAGTATGTTTACTCTTTCAACCTAGCTATTGTTGTTCCATGAAAAGAGGGTGCACTTTATTGAAAGAAGTGTATGAATCAAATATAAAAAAGATTCGAGCCAAAGCATTATTGCTGTTAATACAGGGTGAGTCAAAAAAACAAAAAATTTGACCCTGATTGTGTCTGCCATTTGGAATTATTAAATAAGATACGTATCATATGTGATATCATCAGAAAGCCTATTTCTTCATCTTTAACTTGCTGCAAAGATAATACCAATCGGTTAAGTATAGGCTGAGCTACAGTCTTTTGAATCAAGAAGTCAGCTTTTCACCCTATCCACGGATTTCCATTTGATTGGACAGCAGCTAAAAGAAGCAAAAGACTCCCCAAAATGATGATACGGGTAATGTCTCTGTTTATGTCAAATAAAGTAATATCCTAAAGGTGTAAAAGCCAGTGATAATTAAATGGTAAGTTTCATTTGACACAATTTTTCAAGATGTGGCATATTTTGGTCTACAAATATAGACAATACTTGAAACTGCAAAGGTTGTCACCAATATCTCCACGGAAACTAATACATGTATCAAGTTACTCTATTTTTCAAATGATTGTTATGAGTGATGAGGACATAGAAAAGTTAAGAGGGCATCGACGGTAAAGTGTAACTGGGATTAAATAGCATCATATTTATTCGGCAGTCAATAAATAGCCCGATTTTCTTCTGGACACTTATTTCCTTCACTGAATTTTAATGTGAATCCATGGACAGAGGGCACAACATACTACTTCATTCAAACGACTGTAGGTCAGTCTATACCTAACTGATGTCAACAATCTTTGCAGAAAATTAAAGATAATGAACTAAGCTTTCAGATGATACCACATATGCTATACATTTTACTTACAAATTCAAAATGGTGGACGGGTGGTGGACACAATCAGGGTCAAGTTTTTGACTCAGCCTGTATGTTGAATAAACAGGTACTTTGCCATAAGAGGATTTCTATGAACTCACATCCAATATTCCAGATATCTTTATTCTTAAGCAATTTCTTAATTAAATTAATTTGCCAGAACATGTTCAGCATATATACAATTAGATTAAAAGAAAACCTATACATTTACATTTAAACCACTGACATTTATATTTAACTTATCATTGTCAACATGGATATAGTTTCAAAATTTTGCCCCAAACATTCAACATCCATGGCTATATTTCTCAATATAAATACTGCCATGTGAAACTACAACAGGAATAGTCATAGACTCTGCTTTGGTTCTATTGATCACAAGATACTTCTTCACAAACTAAAGCATTATGGATTCCATGGTGTAGTCCTTGAATGTTTGAATGGTTTAAGTAATCGAACACAGTATTTTTATAACTGTAACTCAGACATTAAAAATATTGTAAGTGGTGTTCTACAGGGGTCCATATTGGACCCACTAATTTTTACTTTGTATGTAAACGATATTGTATACTTCAAATCTAATTGATTTCATATGTTTGCTGATGACACCACTAGTCTACTCACACAATGAAATAGCAAAATAAACAGTGGTGGCACCAGGCTTTTTCTGGGAGGCAAACAGGGGGAGGAGATTTTTTTTTGGGGGAAAGGTGATATTTTGGGGAAACCAATTTTTGTCCAAAATTGCTGATTTTTACCAAAATTTGGTGATTTTTTCCCCAGACCGCTGATTTTTGTCCATCATTTTTCTTCTGGGCGGGGGGAGAGGGGGAGAACTGCAGGCCAATAAACACTAAAGCTTGTGAAAGTTGACTGCATTTTGGACTATTTTGTGATGTTATTAAATGTCGGGATCTCAACATTTTTGCATAAGAATCACCCACATTTAAAAAATGTGTTGTTCTCAGCTTTACCACTTGAAGGTAGAGCCCTGCGGGGCAAGATTTTTTTCACCCCGACCCCGGACTACCCCGGTGTATCCGTCCCCGCCCCCGACCCGACCCGATAATTTAAGGGCAAACCCGGACCGGCTAGCTTTTTTCATGGACCGGACCGCCTCTTTTTTAGACCAGACCGGATGTTCACGTCAATTCCCCGGTAGAGCGAGTCCATGTGAACTGTGAAGTTGTCACGAATTTTCAGATTCAATTGTCGTGGTGTTACCGCGCTACTTGGTATTTACGTTATGTTCAAACATTGATTACGGATAACTTGCGTCATTGCCATTCTTGGTCAAATTTTACCTTTTCCGAAATCCGAAGTATAATAATTGACAAAAATCTTGCTGTAAATGTTAGGACTATATCAGTGAATGCGAAATGTGATGTGACGGATGACCTTATTGTTTTTAATAATGAAATTAAACAAGCTGCAGTTGTCGTGAAGGCGCATTATAGTATACAAGTCCAATAGGAGTTAGTTTTTCGCAGAAAATCACTAGACATGGGCCCATTTTTCAAGCCCAAATCCCTAGATATTGATCATGTTTTATCTTTCAAAATGAAGGCCAATGTTTTATATTTCAAAATCAGAATAGATCAGATGCGACTTTTGTCCGATGCAGGGAATTCGCTGTTGCTGTTAGGTTGGCATGTCCTACCCCCCTGGTCCGACGTTTGCACTGGTTCCGCTCGTTTTCTTCAATATTACAGGGAATTACAAGTTTTCCAGAAACCAGCGAACTTCTTCAGCCGATATGGGGGAAGCGCACTGATCTGTGTAGAGATCAGTGGGGAAGCGCCGCAGTGCATGTGCTTGTTAGGCTATAATTATGTATTCAAAGATAATGAAACTGTCAAACTCGCGAATT